>JASAND010007555.1:0-15998 GCA_030248195.1 Trissonchulus latispiculum | reverse complement strand
AAGCATACTTTTTGGTCATTTTAGCGTTTTGACTTTGGCCCCCCACCAAAAATTTTTTTCCGGCTCTGGGAGGCATAAACTAGCCTATCGGCTTATTTTTGTTGCGTACTCCAAGAATATATATGGTTTTCATAGGCAAAAATTTTTCTATCTGTTGTTATTAAAGCTACAAAACCCCTTTACCAAACGTCAAAGCGGAGAACCGGAAAAAACATCACTCGTAAGCGATTTTTGGCATAACTTTAACGGAAAGTGGTACGGGGATGAAACTTCAGGAACATACTAAACTCGACACGTACAATTTTTTGCGCACATAATCTTGCGCAGGGATCTGCGCAGGAATCTGCGCAGCTTCTGCGCAGCCTTGTTTTACACGGTCATTCGACCATTTTCACTCATATTATAGGGGCGCTACCGCACCCCTATGATATTTATTCTACGCTGAGTTTTTATGGGATTTTGCCGGGGGACATTTGGGGAAAATTTGTGTTTTCGGCAAGTTTGCGGGAAATAAGCAAAAGGTTGTCAAATAAAACGCTTGAATTTGGGCTAAAAATGGACATTTTTACATAAAATCGGAATCCGGAAAAGTTCTGAAAATTGATTGTTTTGAACGAAATATCTGTGTACTTGACCCACAGGCAGGCCCACTCCCAGGATTTTGCAATCCACAGTCAAACACAAATTTCTCCTATTGTCACTCCAAAGAATGGTTTCTAGACCCCTGAGACCCCCTGGTTGCAGCCTTTCCCATAATTACATCCCATAATCCGAAGTGGGATTGATTTCTGAGGTGAGGGATTGTAAAATCATTGGTTTGTTTCCTTTGCTGAATTTCTGTACCTTTCTCTTGCTTGCAAAGCTTCTCAAACGGTGGAAATTGATCCCTGCAAGAATTTGGTAGGATGTTTAATACGAACTACAAGTATTAATTTTGCCGTTTGTTGTTTTGAGCTAGTGTGAAGAGTAATATGAATTGAAATATATAGCTGAGCTATTAGCACTGTGTCTTGTGAGAATGGGGGAAATAATATGCTACAAAAATAATGTTGTTTTGTATTATTTTCAAAAAATAGTTTCCCTAAGGGAAGACATCTCCCGCAGAGAATTTGAGTTGGAAAAAGCGTATTTCTCGTATACTGCATTATGTACATACATTTCAAGGGGGAGGCGTGGTGTGTTTCGAGTTTCGTGGGGACCGCGCCCCTGTCGCAAAATCCTGGATCCGCCAGTGACAACTTACGTAAATATGTTTTTGTTATATTTTTAGGCTCTCATGTACCTAATGCCTTCATTCCTGTCTCCAGCGGGGGTCCCTCCTTCCTGACCCTCCCTCAGGGGGGATCCTTTTCCCCTGGATCTTCTGGGACGGGGTCCATCGTTTCAGTGCCCTTAGCTAGCCTTCTTTCGCCGACCTCTTCCGCTGCCTCTACCGCTCAATGCAATTTCGTGGCGGTCACCACCGCGTCCACACCACGTTCCACCACCTCCAATCAAACTGATTTAATGAAAAAGTTTACTCCCATTGCCTGCAAACAAACCCCTCGAGCCGGGAGGACCTGTACTCAACGGTTGCCTGGTCCTCCTACTTTGATCGGTGCAATTTCCACACCGGCAGCCGCTCGACAACAGCAATCGGTGGGACTGGCTCATCAACCGCAACGACATCCTCAGATTATCCGACTGCTGAATCCCCCTGGCGCTGTTCCTCCGTCTTCGGCTCAGCCGCAGGTCTTTCAGGGGTGGGTTCAGCCACTTTGTCCGCAGCCGCCCAATTCAACCACTGGCGATGGCCAAATTACCCAACAGCCGGTCTTCATTACCATTCCTCCGACCAGTGCCCCTTTGGCTGTCCAACATCCCCCTAACATTCAGGGGACGCCCTCCTTTGTGATGCAAACTACCGCGACGACTGGTTCACCTCAGTTTATTCAGGCAGCCCCTTTTCAGGCCCAGCCATCGGGGGTAGTTGGTGGCGGTAATGGGGTGCCTCAATTTTTTGTGGTACAGTCTTCCCCTCCTTCTGCTGTCGGTTCCCTGCCCCCGCCATCTTCCTTCGCCCTAACACCGGTGAAGGCCATTTCAGCCTTTCCATCCGGTGGTCAACTATGGACTGCCAACCATAATTCGGCAGTGACTTTTGCTTGTCAGCCCTCACTTGGCCAATTTCCAGTAATTTCGACTGCAGGCGGTGATGCTCCTCAGCTACTGGGCCCGTCTGTGCTTCCGACTGCGGGGGCTTCAGTTACTGTTGATCTGAGTGATCTGGTTCCCATTAAGCTGGAGAAACAGTCGCCACAACCGCCACGATCCACCGCTACGGACGGAGGAGAAACTGTGGAAGAAGGTGAGGTGAGATCAACGCAGCCCAATGATGGGACTGTGGAATCTCAATCTGAAGAAGAAGAAGCTATGGGGCAGTCAAATGAGGATTATGGCGATCAGGACTCGCCAGAGAATCCCGGTAGGCTAGAAATCTCCGGAGATACGTCGGCGGAGGAGGAAAATGAAGCGGATCAGGGGACGGAAGAAACTGAGGAAACGTCCCCTCAAGAAGGGGTGGACTCCTCGGAGCAGTGCTTGCAGCAACCGACGACAGAGAACAACCTACCAATTCAGCTGCCTCCTGGCACAATTTTTCTGTCGCCGTCTTCACAGGGCGCTGGTGCTGCACTGCCACAGGCACAGCAACAGATTCAGTATGTCCTGATCGCTCCCCCCGGACAGCAACCTCCTCCTCCCTCCTCATTTATTGCCGATTCTGGACAGCAGACGTTTGGTGCTGTGGCTCCGTCCGCTCAGACAGCCATGATTCCAGTTCAGTTGCAGCTTCCGACAGGCAACCTTTCCTATGTGGGTGGTCCTCCGGGCACTCTATCTTCTTCTACTAGCCTACCTCCTGGTATTAGTAAGGCTGAATTTGCTGCTGGTCAGTCTGGTTCTTCCGTCCCAGTATCGTTGTTACTGACGGCGGATGGTCAGCTGCAACCTATAACCTCTGATGGCAACGGCCATACTGCTAGTGCCAGTAGCAGAGATCATCGGGGACTTTTGCAGATGGCGACTCCTACAACAGCTCCTGCCTCCACAAACTGCCACCATAACTATCCCTCTTCAAGCTCACAAATCGTCACGATCCCGCTCAGTTCGATTGGAGGTACACCCGTCAGCACTGTTTCCGCGGGTGCACAAGGGCCTGTCTGTTTTCAGCTGGTCCCGGGCCAAGCTTCCTCCTCGTCCCCCAGTTTTGCTGGCGGTTCCACCACTCTGCTGATAGCTGGGGGACCCGGTCCTAATAACTCTCCGTCTCGGCTTACCTCTACCGCCTCCTTTCCTTCTGTGGGCGCTGCTCCGATGTACGCTGTGCCGCTGTCTGGACAGAATTCACGCTCTGTTGCCGCCGCGGCTTTGCCGGGTAGATCGACTCAGAAACTTTCTTCTGCCGGGACTGCGGTTGCCGAATCTTCGAATTCCAAAAATTCTGGAAGTAAGCCATATCTAATTTTGATAATTGGCTCTTGATACTTTTTCGGCAGGCAGCCACCAGGCATTTTTAGGGTTTTGAAGTGAGGAGGGAAGGAGACCATGATATCAATATTCATAATTTTGTAGCGAAAATTAAAATTTTGAGGTAAAAATGGGAAATATCGCTGCTTTTATTTAAGTTTAACATGAGCTTGTCCATTAATTGAAATTGAAATCCAGGTTGAAATTGAGAAAACTCGAAAATTTTACATCAAAATATCATTTTTTCGAGATTTTGAGCGACCACCAAAATAGTAGGAAGGGCTCCGAAAGTAGGGGAGTGTGTAATGGCAGGTAAGAACTAAGTTAATCTACAAGCTATCGTTAACTGAAACCTTCATTCCTGGACTGTTGGATACGTGCATGTAAAACGGAACAACTGAATTGAATGAAATGTAACAAAAAATTGTCACTACAACACCTGTGTATGACCTAAAAAATTCGGTTCTCAGCTAGGGTTTATATAAACTCTTTGATTTGGATCACGGATTCCCCCGTCGAAGACCTCTCTCTGTTCAGGAGTCATCATTGGGCTATAGTACCACTGCCGAATGGTAGCTTGGACGGGTCAAATGCGAATGTCTTTCATCATCCGCTGCTTGCCGTATGGGAATATTAGAGACGTTGGCTACGATATACTATAGGTTTCCTGGTGCCAGGAATTTTGAGATCGCTGTAACAGACTAGAACATCAGCGACATTTTTGATATAGACGATAGCGGAGATATAGCGGACCAATATGATATAGACTATACCTCAGAGACCCCGCAGGAAATCCACCACTGGAAGGGGGGCCTCCGTAAGGCCCGCCAACGTAGGTTGGTTCCCAGATGCCTGGCCCGGGGGATTATATACGTGCGCCGGGCAATCTATGAATAGGTGCTGCAGGTCTTCGGATTTGTACCCACAGACCTTCGGATTCATGGGCAATCTATGAATAGGTGCTGCAGGTCTTCGGATTTGTACCCACAGAGGGAGCATTGGGCTGGACTTATTCTAGGCAATTTTTCTTGGAGGGGCTCTTTGGGGGGGGGGCGAACACTGGCTTACTTCTAGGCCAAAATTTATGGGGGGTATGGAGGGGGCTCGAAGAGGCCCCCCCCTCGATGGGGGGGGCTCACCGAAAATGGGGGGCATATTTTTAGGCAAATTTTTAGGTTTTTTGTGTCATAAACAGCTAAGAATCGCTAGTGTCAAAAACAGCTAAACATCGCTAAAAAATAACTAATTCTAGTTAAAATAGCGAAAATTTCGTTAAAAATCCGGCGAAGCCGGAAAATTTTTTGAAAATTTAGGGTAAAAATGGTAAACTTTGGCAATTTTTGCGGTTATGGGGGGGAGGTCGGAATTTATGGGGGGGCTTCTGGGCGGCCCCCCCCCCGTAGAAGTAAGCCAGGAAAATTTTTCAAATTTTTCTCAAAACATGCTGAAAATTGCGCTATTTTTGTAGTAATCACCAAAAAAGTTAGTTTTTAGTGCAAAAATAGCGCTTAAATAGGCAAATATCGACTTAAAAATCTCGGAAAATTTTAGAAAATTCGGCCTTCTGAGCGATTTTTTCAGGGTAAAGTTGGTACCAAAATGGGCTGGGGCACCCACTTTTTTGAGGGGGCACGATTTTGGGGGGAAGGGTATTTATGGGGGGACAGTAGAATAAGCCCAGTTGGGTGGAGTCAGAGATGGCGATTCGGTGGGTGTACTGACCAAAAATTCTAGAGTGGCCATTACAGCGTAGTTGTGCCAGGGTTGATCTAATTTGTCTCGAGAAGATACCTCTGCGGTGGGATTTGGTAGTCTTCCG
This sequence comes from Trissonchulus latispiculum, assembly GCA_030248195.1. Lineage (NCBI taxonomy): Eukaryota > Metazoa > Nematoda > Enoplea > Enoplida > Ironidae > Trissonchulus > Trissonchulus latispiculum. The sequence continues at coordinate 10,672 of JASAND010007555.1, read as the reverse complement.
CCGGGATAAATTCCAAGTCCGTCTTGAGCAGACCTTTCCGAGATTACACGGGCCCTAAAATATCGCTGAATGACCGCCTTCGCAGTAACGTAGTCGATGCTGATATTGAGCTGTCCTTGGGCAGCCTTGGGCATCGGTGACATCATCGTGGCCGTCCACTCATAGACAACGATCAACTGACTAAGCAAGGCCCTGTCTGATTGCTGTGACCAGTCCACCACCTTGCTGCAGTTCCACTGGAGGAGGGTTTGCTCTGGCGTAGGTTGGGCCTGTGGGAAAGGTGAAGCCGGAGCGGGGTTAAGGGCATGTTAGGGGATGGGGGTTGAAAGTCCCTTCCTGCCGTAGCGATAGCGGTGTTCCACGGTGCATTTAGGTGACATTTCCCACATGCGTACTGTGGGGTTGGCTTGGGGGCACCCGGATTTGGAAGGATGACATCGGCCATTGCAGTAGAAGGGCAATAGTAGGGAAAGTTGTTCCCTTCATTTGCCCTTGAATGATGCTTGGCCGGATCAGCACCACACTCCACCAAAAACCCGGCATGGTCCAGAAGGTTGGGTTTAGGGCTGACCCCTGGGGGCCTTGGCTGTTCCAAGAATGGTCTGTTGCAGAGGGACCTGGATGTGGGGCAATTTCGGTCTTCGTTAGTAAATCCATTGAAGTATCTTCTTTTCCAGAAAAACGCTGCCATCGTTGGAGAAGTCATCAAAGACCTTCGAATTTAGCTTGATAGAAAGCTTGATAGAATGCTTACATTAATTTATTATATGCATTTCTCAGATTATTGTTATCCGCTTTTGATGCAAGTGGAAAAAATCACTATTTCTTCTGTTTTAGACTCCAAACCCCGACGACGAATGCCGTGTACTTGCCCGAATTGCAAAAATACTGACAAAATGTTAGTTTCACAATTTTACTTCACACTGATTCGGTGTTTTGTATTTTGCTTCAATGTATATTTCATAGAAGAACTTAGTCGTGTGGATAACAGGCCTCCTACTCTTCCTATTTTTCCTATTTTTTCCTATTTTTCTTTGACATTCCTATTTTTTCCTATTTTTGATGAAAATTCCTATTTTTTCCTATTTTTTCATTAGTTTTATCCAGTTTTGGATTATTTCAGTGTTAGTGTCTGCGTTAATGTTTAATTAATTAATTTAATGTTATGCTTTAATCCCGGATTTTCAAAAATTTTCGGCTTCGCCGACAAGTCTTTAGCTGCAATACTATCACAATCTTGTGGTTTCTCATCCGATTGAAAGATTGATTTTCCATATTTTTCCTTTAAATTACGTTAATTATAAGATCAAGCTTTTGTGATATCTTCCACGATTTTATGCGTAAAATACTGCGTATATATTTACGCAGTCGAGCTTAAACTACGCATCAAAATACGCCGCCGAAAAATTCGTAGTTGGAGTTTAGCAAGTTGCAAGTAAGTAAGTTGGAATTTCAAGAGTGCTCTGCAAATTAATTTCTTGGGACAATTTACCGTAGTATGGGCTGTGGCTTCTTCTGTGGTCGGTCAAAATTTTTTATCGCCTTGGTCTCCCTTACCTAGTAATGGGCACTGGATATTCGAATATCCGGATAATTTTTTTATATCCGGATAATATCCGATTTGAGAAAAATATCCGGATATCCACGTATGAACATTTCAGACAAAGTTAAAATTTCAAAAATTTAACAAATTTTTCAAAACTTTCTTTGAAAATGTTTTTGAATCCAAGCTTGTCGCTTGATTGCATGATAGAAATTCACAGCGTTCCGAATAATTGACAGAAAAATTGAAATTTTAGCTGCAAAATTGAAAAAGTTTCTTGAAGTTAAGTTTGGAATAGGCGGATAGCCGGATATCTGGATATCCGTTAACGCAAAAGGCATGAGAAAAACAAAATAATTTTGATCGTAATTTTCAAGAAAGAAAAGAACTTGATTTGGCTTCAAAAGGCATAGCTTGCAGAGAGTTTAAATTTTCTTGGCTATTTTCAATATTTCAGATATTTCGATATATAAATTTCGTGACCGTCGTACTTTTGTCAAAATCTTCGAATTCATATTGGATTTTTGCAAGCTGTTTAATGATTCCAAAATGGTTAATTATGTTTCCACGAAACCTTGAATTTTCCAAATCGGGAAATGCTGAACATTAGCTCCCAGCAAAAGTCGGATAGAATGCGCGAGCAAAATCAATAAAATCTAAGTTGAGAGCAACCTAATGTGGCCAGTTACAAAATTTGGCATTTCTGAGTTTAAAACTTGATGATATTAAGACAAATAACGCTTTGCGAGTATTCCAGGTGTCGGAATTTGGCGATATATATCGGATTTTTCAAAATCAACTATGTATATATTCCCTCTTGTACCTTTTTCATTCTAACTTGCAGTTTCAATTTTAGCTGAAAATAGATCGGCTTTGTTAAGGTTTAGACAATTATTGAGCCTGTACCTCAAGAATCAGAATTTAGCAAATTTCATGCGGGCTGCGGGTGCGGTCGCGGGCGGTCTCGCTCATAAAGGGTGCTTGCGCGGGGCAGTCGCAGTCATTCAAAACTGTGTCCACCGCCAACTCTGCGTGATCTTGATCACCCCCTGGCAAGGTTTTTTTTTGAAAATCGGACCTGCGTAAATTTTGCGTATTTTTGTTTTCGAGTGCGTATTTTTATTTTCGACTGCGTAAAATTACAAAAATCGCTTCTCAACGTTATAAACGCTATAAACGCATTTAGCGTCGAATTAATTTGTTTTTAAGAGTTTTTAAACAACCTTAAAGGTCTTAGCTTCATTTTACGTTGCGTGCCGATTGAACTACGGTGTAAAAGTATGAATATTTGATGCGAAATAGATACGCAGGGGCAGGGGGTCTGGGGGGCGCAGCCCCCAGAAGTTGAAGAAAATTTTAAATTTTTGATTAAATTTGCTCCTAAAACTTTGAATTCTTTGCCTGGAGCAATTTAATAGTAAAGTTAATTGTTGGTTAGACAAATACAGTTTACGAATAGAGTCTTAGAACAGATAAGATTTTTAGTTTACTATGTCAAATCAAAATAGAAACAAAAACGCATGTATTATATATTTACACGTGTGCTTAGAAGCAACTGCAGACGGAAGGATCAATGTAGAAGTGAAGAGGTAAGTGGGGGGTCTGGGGGGCGGAGCCCCCCAAAGAAGCCAGAGCCCAAACTACGTTGAATTGTCTCAAGAAATTAATTTAGAGCACTCTGGAAATTCTTGCTACCGAATTTTTCGGCTGCGTATTTTGGTGCGTATTTTTGTTTTTGACTGCGTATTTTTAAGCTCGACTGCGTAAATACGCAGTATTTTACGCAAAAAAACCGTGCCCCCTGGGTCCGGAGGGTCCGGCCAGACCAGCTGCCAGAAGAGGGTTGAGGTACCATGAAACATGCGCTATATATATAGGTTTTTAGGGTCGCTGAGCTCGAACTTGGCATTAGTTTTGCCCTAGCGGTTGTCAGGCTTTTTACAAAAGTTGATAGTAATTTTCTTTTGTGAAAATGTTCATAAAAAATCACCAGCCGGTGGCGAAGCCAGAGGCCATGACAGGGACTCCAATACATGGTTGGATAGCTTAGAGTTAGGACACGTTACATGTATAATGGGGTAGCTGCGCAAAGTCCATAGGGAGTGCCAGAAAACAATTCAATTTTGGTCGGAGTTGTCCGAGGGTCGGATATGGGTGGGTCGACTATTTTGGGCACCCTAATCGGAGGATTTGAGCCTTGGCAGCCAAACTTAACATCGTATGTTACGGTTGGGACTTGTGGCTATTACCGTGCAAAAATTTTCGGCCTCGGCTTCTTAGCTGTCCAGTTGGGTTTTGTGAATTTTTGGGGAGATTTTTTGTAAATATTGCTATACCGTTGTTCTGCATTGTTGTAACTAAGCCTGAAGCACTGACGGATCCGGGATTTCGTGACGGGGGGGGCGGTAAAATTTTTCCAGCGGGGGGTCTGGGGGGCGCAGCCCCCAGAAGTTGAAGAAATTTTTTGTTTTTGCAATAAAATCGGTCTTCGGATCTTTAATTCTTTTTATACTGAAGAACTGAACAAATTTTTTAAAATTCTTGACATTTTTAGGCAAAAATCGTAATTTTCTCCGAAGAATCGGATGCATTTCAAGCTTTTTCTTCACAAATGCAATAAATATGCGGTTAAAAAGTAAACAATTCGCGCCGAAGGCGCGAAATTTTTTGGTTTTTTGCCCTTTTTCCTCTTTCTCTCCTTAATTTTTCCTACCTTTGAATCGCGACGGGGGGGCCGCCCCCCCCCCCGCCCCCCCCCCCTGGATCCGCCCCTGGCCTGAAGGTACTAAAAACTAAATTAATACTGTAAATTCAATATTGATTTGCCTAATAGGCTTCATTTAACTTCCTATATTTTCCTATTTTTGTTTTCGAAAATTCCTATTTTTTGCAAGAAAAAATTCCTATTTTTTCCTATTTTGTCAAAATTTCCCAGTAGGAGGCCAGGGATAAAATATTGTCTCTAAGATGGTTTCTACTTATTTGTTTCTTTCTTTCTTTTCAGCCTCAGTCATCTACGACAAGATCCAAAGCGTCCCAAACTGCCTCATATTTGTCACCACTGTGGTAAAACGTACGGTAAAACATCCCACCTAAAGGCTCATTTGAGATGGCATGCGGGAGAACGTCCCTTTCTCTGTGACTATCCCGGATGCTCCAAAGGATTCACTCGGACCGATGAGCTCAAAAGACATCGACGGACCCATGACGGTAAGGAAAAGCTATTTGAGGCCTTCATTTTTTACCTTTGCAAATTTCGATACTTTGCGCTCTTTCCGGAATCTCCTCTGTATGCCTACCCACATAAAGCTTTTTAAGTCGCAATGTGAAAAAATAATTTTTAACAACAAACTCCCACATCTTTTTGTCAAGTGTTATATCCCTTTGAACTTAGCAGCTTCAACAACCTGAGCTTTGAACTTAAGTTAATATTGTTGTCTTTGGTCTGCACCTGGCTCTTATTTAAACGTCTAGTTCTATCGTTACTTTCGGTGCTTGAAGCTTCATTGGTTCAAATCTCTGAAATCGCCCAAACAAACCCCAACCCGTTATAATTTGTTGTTTGTATTGCATAGGATCCGAACTTGGACGTGCTTCCTTTTTGTTGACTATATTAACTTAGTTATCATTAAATTTTATTGCTGGCTGTTCTACATTCGTAGCTTTTGATCACCTGAGGATACTTACTGTGGAAATAACGAAACGGCATTTTGAAAATCTGTGTACAAGATGTTGCTATTGAATGTTGCTGCTACAATATGTCATATTGAATTTAGAGATGCACCGGGGCCGGGGCCTGGAAGTTGGTAGTCCAAATTGAAGTGTTTCTTAGAAATTCAAATTTTGCAATAATGTCTTTCTAGTACACAAACGTTAGTATTGTTGTTTTCATTCAAAATGGTGAGAAAACAAACGATTTATAACACTGAACAATTTTTGAGTTTCGGAATTTAAAAATTGTTGGTAGTAAAATGTCAAAATTTCCCCATCTCTTCTAATTTTTGGCCGACGTCAGGACCGGGGCTTAACTGCCAGGGACGTGGCCAAGCTCCGGTGCATCTCTAATTGGACTATATTGTATTGAATCGTATATATTCATAAATCTACATAATTATTATTTCAACGATGTTAGTTCATTCTGTTGGTAAACACGTCATGATTTCGCTCCTTATTTGGCAATATTTTGAAAATATGAATTTATTTGTCCTATGTAGGATTTCAATAGCCAGTTGTAGTTAAATTGGGATTAGAATTTCTTTTTTGTTTTCCATTTCATTTCTTATTTATTTTTGTTTAGGAGAGAAACGATTTGTATGCCAGTTGTGTCAGAAACGATTCCTGCGAAGCGATCATCTCACGAAGCATCGCCGCATCCATGAAAATTCTTCTTTGTTAAAATAAGCCTGAAACAAGGTTCTGGGCGACTTTTCGAGGACTAGTTTTCTGAGCCTCTGAGCTGGCTTTGAAGCCTTCAAGGTGTTGGTTTCTTTTTGTGCAGTGATTTTTTTTGAAAAGCCACATATTGCCTACTTTTAGGAGTAAATTAAGTCGTTCTAACGTATTAACACCGCGAGATTAAAGGAAAACATTAAACTGTTCTGTCGAATGCGCCACCGTGCTTTCATGAAAACTGCTTTTTCTTATTTGTAATTTTTTTCTTGTGCACAAGCTTGCCCAACCAAGAGCTTTCTTCTAGTAATCTCAAAATTCTATTCAAAGTGCCGCTGAATGAAATTCTACTAGAAGGCGCCGCTTGCTAAAGTGGAGGGGGAACCGGCTGCTCCGAATTGCTCCGCTTTGCCGCAGTGGAGCGGCTTGCCGAGCCGATTCTCCTGCCCGGAAGAAGAAGCTCATACGAAAAGGATCCCACTCCCCGTGGTTCCCTTGGCGGCTGGGTGCCGCCTCCTCTCCGTCCAATGCAGGGTTTTTGGTAGGGGGACCTGGTAGGCCGGTGTACTGGGTCCTCATCCTCTTGATAGCCGGTGATATCGAGAGAAACCCCGGGCCAAATCCACCCCGTCCTAAATGGCCCTGCGCGACCTGCGGACTGGCTGTTGGGTACTCAGGGTACTCCATCAAATGCACAGACTGTATGCTCTGGGCACATTCAGGCCAATGCTCAGGCTACACCCCAGCCCAGCTCCGTGCCAACCTACCTTTAACCGAGGTCAATTCCTTCGTCTGTCCAAAGTGTAAAGCCAAACAACCGTCTGTCCCCTTCGTTCCCCTTTCCCACCGGCAACCTCAGACAGTAACTTTGAATCCCACTCCACCTGCCCCATCTGTGTGGGCCACCACCACATCAGGCAGCGCAGTACCGGACAAGCAACCCGGTACCCTCAGGATTATCCAATGGAATATTGGTTCTGCATCTGCGGAAAAACGATCTTTTCTCAAGAAGCTCACTCAGGAATCGGAAGCAGACATTCTACTTCTCCAGGAAACCTGGTGCAGGCCAAATGATCAGCTGAAAATCCAAGGATTCTCTGAAGAACATCAGTGCAGGCAACAGGGCAGGCAGGCCCACTGTGTCGTGGGAGGTGGGGTTGCCACATGCATCAGAAATGGCATCCCCTACTCCCGGGAAACGAGGTCGATAACTGCAAATCAGGACCAAACAACGGATTCGGTCTTCTGCAGCATCCAGTCTCCTGCCGGGTGTATTCCGGTAGCAAACGTGTACGTGCCCCCCATCACTGCTGCAGCCGCCGACAACAGAGTCCAACGTTTTGATCCTCACCTCCTCCCAAGCCACCCAAGAACTATTGTGGCAGGAGATTTTAACTGCCATGCTGAGGCTTGGGATACACATCAGGCGGAAGATGAACGAGGTGAGCAGCTACTGGATTGGACCCTAACCAATGCTATGGTTGTCGCAAATTCGGGAGAGCCGACTCGATTCAATCCTCAGACGGGAAACCCGTCCGCCCCGGACGTCACCTTTGTCCATTCGGACTGGGACCTTAGACACAACTGGTACATACTGGAATCAACGCTATCGGACCATCATCCTATAGTCCTTGATTTGCACCTGAAGAAGCCTATCCCCCTGCCGAAACCCGTCAGCCGTCCCAGCTACCAAAAAGCTGATTGGCCCAAATTTCAACGGACGCTTGACGCTGAACTGGAGGCTCGCAACTGGCGAACAGTGGAAAATGTTCATGCCCTAAACAAATCTTTCACTGAAGCCATGCTTACGGCTGCTGATGCCTCAGTTCCGGTCTCGAGAATCAAAAATCCAAAGCCTTGGTGGAATGATCTGTTATCTCAGCTTCTGAGAGAAGTGAAGAGGAAAAGAAGACTGGTAGTTTCTACTCGAAGTGAAGCCGACAGGCAGTCATGGGTCGAAGCTGCTCGAAACCTCAAATCAGAAATACGAAAGGCCAAGCGCGAATACTGGAGAGAGTATGCATCAACGCTCAACGCCCACTCCAGCATTGGCGAAGTTATGAGAGCCATCCACGCGATTGAAGGGAAAACGACTACTCGGTGTTCCGGGGCTGCACTGGAACGGAATGGTAAAAAGCTAATATCAGACAGGGATAAGGCCAACGGTTTCATCGCTGAATATGCCTCTGTCAGTAGACTCACTGAATCCAAGGAAGACAGAAAACTGAAGCGAAAGCTACACCGGAAATCGAGAAAACCATGTAGCTGCTCAGTGCCAACGCTATGCTCTAATTTCACTATGACGGAATTACAGCTGGCAATTAACCAGCTCAAGCCCAGAAAAGCCCACGGACCTGACCTGGTGGACAATGAACTTCTGCAACATCTAAGCCCCCTGGCCACCGAAGTCCTGCTGAAAATAATCAATCTGTCGTGGAAATCAGGTGCTGTGCCTACGCCCTGGAGAAGAGCCTCTATCATCCCAATCCCGAAGCCTGGCAAGCCCACCGATAAAGTAGACTCTTATCGGCCGATCTCTCTTACAAGCTGCCTATCCAAACTAATGGAGAGGATGGTGAAGGAAAGAATTCAGTACTGGCTGGAAACTACTCAAAAACTGGACCCCAACCAGGCTGGCTTTCGGAGCCTCAGATCGACTGAGGACCAAGTGCTTCGACTCACTCACTCCATAGTTGAAGGATTTCGCTGCAAAAGGCCTCCCAAGCGAACTGTTTTGGCCTTAATTGATTTCAGGCGAGCCTTTGATACCGTCTGGAAGCCTGCGCTCTTATGGAAACTATCCAGGCTTGGACTCCCAAAATGCACTCTTAATTGGATAAAAAGCTTTTTGAGTGACAGATTGGCCAAAGTCCAGATCAACGAATCTTGCAGCAAATGGAGAAAAATGCATCATGGAGTCCCGCAAGGAAGCTGCCTGTCGCCTCTTCTTTTCATCTGCTTTATCAATGATATTACCTCAGAGCTGCCTGCAGATGTCAACGTCTCCTTATTCGCCGATGACTTAGCTCTCTGGACCCAAAACAACGATCTGGACAACGCGGCTACTGCACTGCAGCAGGCTCTTGACTCCATCTCAAGATGGGCTGCCCGCTGGAAGATGAGCATCAACGTGGCCAAATCGGAGTACGTATTCTTTACCACGCATAACAAGGAAGCCAGTCGGAACCTGCAACTCACCCTCAACGGAATGAATCTGCCCCTAAACAAGACTCCAACATTCCTTGGGGTAACCTTCGACCGCCTGCTGAATTTCGGTCCACACGTCCAGAAGCTGAAGTCGAAATTATGGCCAAGACTGAAGGCGCTGTCCCGGCTTTCTGGGACCAACTGGGGAAGCTCCAAGGAAGATCTACGACTGGTGTACTTAACGTATATCCGGTCCGCTATGGAATATTGTGCTGCCGCCTGGATTCCTGGAGCTGCCCCAACCCACCAGCAATCTGTAGAAAAGATCCAAAATCAAGCTGCAAGGATTATAACTGGATGCGTCAAGGCCGCTCCTACAGAAGCACTCCACCTGGAAGCCAACCTCGTTCCGGTAATCCACAGATCAAAAGAACTGGCTGCTATAGCACGGGAACGATCGCTACGCCTACCCAACGATAATCCAAGGGCACTGTTGTGTCTCCCTGGACAGAGATACCGAAGGAACCTGGTCACTCAGAAATCGTGGGTGGAAATGGGGAAGTCCACAGCTGAATCTGCCGGACTCGAGCATCTACCTAGGGAACCGCTACTTCCGGTTCACAAGATCCAACCCAGTGATAGACTGCTACCAACCGAAATAAATAGCGACCTGCCAACGCCCACAAAACGAAGTGATCCACCTGAGCAGCGCAAACGTGCTGCCATGCCAGTTCTGAACCAGCACTCCAACTCAGAAGTAAAAATTTGGACCGACGGAGCAGCCGTCGGAGGCACCTCAAACGGAGGAAGTGGCATTCTTGTGGAGTGGCAACGACTACAAGAACCAATTTCCATTTCTGTCCCTGCAGGGGCTGCCTGCAACAGCTTCAAATCGGAACTCCTGGCGATTAGTGAAGGTCTGAATTGGGTAGCCAGAAATAAAGGGCACCTCAGACCACATGACAGAATTGTCATATTCACGGATTCGCAGTCTGTCGTCCGTCTGCTAAAATCAGGAATCCGCTCCACTATCAGTCCGATTTTAGCCAATATATGGGAGAAATTATGGCAACTCGAAGAGCAGCGTTGTACGATACAGTGGATCCCCGGTCACTCCAATATAGCCGGGAATGAAACAGCTGATCAACTGGCGGCGCAAGGCTCATCAATGCAACAGGAGGCTGTACCAATCGACTATGCCTCCGCAAAATCAACCATCAGGAGATTCGTCAGAAACTCCTGGCTAACTAGTTGTACCCACCAACGGACAAAAGAAATCTTCCGCCAAGATGGCCCCACTCCACCTCAGCTGGAATCAGGTCTCCCCAGAAGGGACAGGGTGATCCTGAGTCAGCTACGAACTGGAAAATCAATGTTACTGTCTGAATTCCGCCGTGTGATTGACCCTGAGCAATGGCCGTCCCCTATATGCCCTGACTGCAGAGAGGAGTGTGGGACCCTCTCCCATGTGCTCCTCAATTGCCCCGCCCACGCCGTTCACCGAATCCGGCACCTAGGCATGTCCCCTGACCTGTCTTGCCTTAGACGGAATCCGGAGGCAGTCCTGGCCTACCTCCGAGGGAGCGGACTTAT
>JASAND010007553.1:0-27328 GCA_030248195.1 Trissonchulus latispiculum | reverse complement strand
GGGGTACGGCCGACACGGTCCCGGTCCGGACCCCTGGCCAGGGCGCCATCCGGTACGGCCTACTATGAGTCTATGCTGTGGCCGCCCCGCACCCCACCCCAAATCCCAAAAAGAAAGACCTACCACTGTGGATCTTCTCTGTAGTAGAGGACAGTTGGAGTTGCAGACACGGTCGGGGCTCCAGCACCACTCATGGGTGCCCCCAGCCACATGGATGGGTCCTACAGCTGAACTAATGGGCCTTTGAGTCTACCATATAGGGGTTCTCATTCGAGTACGAAACCTCAGCCCAGCAGCTCTTTACATGTATAGGGCTGCTACTCCTGTAGGCCCAGACCCCACTTTTACACGTTAATCTGTGCGACCCCTGGGCCAGCAAGCAGGGAGACAGATCAAGTCCAGCAGGCTTTCATGCTCATCTACCCTGGCGCTGGGGAAATACTCCACAGCCAACCCCAGTCCTACTGTCCCACCAAGCAAAAGTTTACCCGAACTTACGAATCACATCCACATTTTGGAAAAAAACTATCTCCGAAAAAATCCTGAAATCCTGCTATGTACACAGACCTATGGGGAGGTCATTAAGTAATTTTACTCCATACTCATTTCCCCAGAAATGGCAGAAAAGTTGTTCAAAAAACCCCATATGGTATAGGAAATCTGAGACCTCCGAACCTCAGGGAAATGGAAAGTCGTGCACTGAAAAATTCAATCTGCCATATCTCAAAAACGTGCTCGGCCGATTTGCTTCAAATTTGCACAGCATGTACCCCTCGTGAAGGTTTCTACTCGGTAAATATGAGAGTCTCTACCTCAACTCCTCCGCCGGCAACAGGGAAACTATGTTCCAACAGTGCGCAATGAGCTTTTTCCTATTCTAGGTAGTGCACTGACGCGCACTACCTGATTGAGTGGGTTCGATTCTGATCAATACCTTAGCGAAACAAGGTAAACACTGCTAAACCCTGTAGACGAATCTTACCGACGTAAGATGAATCAGTTAAGTTAAATAGCATGGAGGCGGCGCGGCACCCACCCCCAGAAATAGCCAGAGACTAAACTGCGGTAACTTGTAAAAATTCTCAAAAAAATTAGATAATTTAATGTACTCTTGAAATTCCAAGTGCCGAATTTTTCAGGTGCGGCGTATTTTCGTGCGTTCTGTTTCGCTTCACTGTACGACTGCATAGATGTGCAGCAAAATCGTGTGCCAGAGTATTTTCTGTTTGTTTGTTTTACGTTTAGTTTTGCTGTTGTGTGTTGCAGGTGATCTTCAAGGACGAAGAGACGAAGAAGGCCCTCGAGCAGGTCATGTGTCAGAACGTCCTCTTCAGTCATCTGGATGAACAGGAACGAAAGTATATAAGTCTATTCATTTCAATTTCACAGCTACATTTCTTGTGGGTTTGGAGAGGACTTGTCGGCGGGGTTAGTATCCCCCCCGCAATTTTCGGGGCCCCGTGTCCCCCTTTTCAACAGGCCCATTCCTATTTTTGAGGGGTCGTCTGGGAAGCTTCCAGAAAGGCAAAATTTTGCGCTTGTCAACACCGCTAGGCTACTTTTAGGATTAAAAACAGCTGTTTGCTTTGTAGTTTTGCTAAACCCCAAATTCTACAGATTGGGTACATACACGTAAATATGTGGGCTATTGATCTCCTCTGCACTTCTCTCTCGTAATCTCCACTCCAGCTGAATTATGTGTTTATTTTTTATTTTAGAGACATTTTTGATGCGATGGCACCCGAAACAAAGAGTGCCGGTGATCAGATTATTCAGCAAGGTCTGTAAATGTTGTTATATACCTGAAATTTTGGAGATAGATTCGTTAAAGATGAAGACGTTTTCCGGTTCAGTATATTGTGGCTAAGAAATTATAGGGGGGGGGCGAGAGCGACTATCATAATATGGGTGAAGCAGGAGCTGGTGCGGCTCTATGAGACTCGTTCGAGCACCGTGCCAGCTCAATACTGAGACGAAACTCGGCAAGTTTGGTATCGTTGGAATCTCCACGACGGATGAGTAACAACAAAGTTGCAAAAAGTTTTTGAATCAAAATTTTCAACTTTGAAAATTTTCATCTGATGTTTAGTCCGTTTGTTTTTTTTTTTCTCAGTGTAATCGCGCTTGGAAAAATGCAATTTTGTGCAGAGGTGTTTTGCGTATGATGTTGAGACTCGAAGTTTTCTGCCGGAAGCGTTTGATATTTTCTAATGCCAGATAGGATTCCAGGTCCTATGTGCCCCTGCGCTATTCTCGCTGCCCGGCCCGGCATACTCACCTGTGCGGCCGGTCAAAAGTGCGTTCTGCGTTTTTGGCCAGAGAACGGGCTATTTTGTGTCATCGCCCTGCAGGCTCAGGGAACAAAGGCTAGAGACACGCGGTTTTGTCGCATGAACAAAGGTTGAGCGGATGGTTACTAGTGCATAACGTTGGTCGATTTTTGATTTAGGTCCTGGACCGTTCAGGCTGCCAGCTCAAAGGAAGTCGGTCCAAATGGCCATTGTCGAAAATTTCAGTCCCAACTCTACAGAAGTAGTCTAAAATATGTAATAAGCGTTTTTGAGCCATTTAGTGGGACACATGGAAGGGTTGTTGGGGTCAGAGAACAATAGATGGAGCAGAATCGCAGCTCTGTGCAGTGCTGAAATCGTTGTACTGTCAAGCAGAGCAACCATAGTATGCTGTCTGTCGAGCTACTATAAACGGCTAAACATAAGAAACTCTAGTGGAAATTATGTCTGTAGGGTAGGGAACTGTAGCTATGTTAGTTGGTGCACTCTCTAGCTTCCACCGTGCTGTATGTGCTGTCCCAAACACAGCACTGTCGATAACAAGTTATTCATTCGTCACTGGTATTTGAAATTCGGTATACAGATATTTTAGGACATGACAAACTATTATAGATACGTTTCGTATACGTATTACGATTTTATACAATGTGGTTGCGCTGCAGTAGATTGCTGCTGAAGTGTAGCACGGCCTATAACTAGCTACAGGAAAGTTGCAATCGTCCGAAATTCTGCACACAGGTGCGGCAGAATAGCATTGCAAATCATGCCGTATGAGTTTCATTCACGTACAGTAATGTTTGGAGCTGGTTGCGCTGCAGTAGAGTTCTGCTGAAGTACAGCACGGCCTATAACTAGCTACAGGTAAGTTGCAATAGTCCGAAATTTTGCACACAAGTGCGGCAGAGCGTGCAAATCGTGCCGTATGAGTTTCCTTCACCGACAGTAAAGTTTGCATCTGGTTGCGCTGCAGTGGAGTGCTGCTGAAGTACAGCGCGGCCTATAACTAGCTACAGATGAGTTGCAATTGTCCGAAATCTTGCACCAAGTGCGGCAGAGCATTGGAAATCGTGTTTTATGAGTTTCCTTCACTGACAGTAAAGTTTGCATTTGGTTGCGCTGCAGTAGAGTGCTATATGCTATATACAGTAACTAAAACTATTGCAGCCATGGGTCATGGGTACTGGATGTTGGATTCTGTCAAAATAGAGAAAAAGGAAGAACTTGGAACTTTTCAAGCTTCTTTGTTCTGTACTCTCGGTTGACGATTAATGATTAAGGGAATTTTTAAAGTTTCTTTCACACAGCTTTAACGTTTTTGCTTTTACTGAGAACTTTAAAAAATGAAATAGGACAAGAATAAAAATGCTCCGGTGGAGCATGAAAAATGCAATATGGGTGACATTCGGTTGTAAATAAACAGAGGACTAGGTTTTAAAACTTTAATATGGGAGGGGCAGGTTGTAAATGCCAGGAGGACTAGGTTAAAAGCGTACTAATATGGACCAGCTTCGCTGAACAACCCATATTCGCGGTCACTCATGCTCCACTCCACATGACATACGAGTAATATCTACATTCTTCAGCCTTCAAAGCAAGCGGGGCGATTTTGAAATACTAAAGCTTATTCCAAATACACAATGCAGTTCTGATAGAAAGGTGTTCAAGGTGTTTTTTCTGAACTGTCAGCGCAGAATCTTGTATTAAGTTGATGCGAAAAGCAGTTGACATTATGTACGTGTATTATTATTCCGCGGTAGCGACCCCTATAATATGAGTGAGAATGGTCGAATGACCGTGTAAAACAAGGCTGCACAGAAGCTGCGCAGATTCCTGCGCAGATCCTGCGCAGATTATGTGCGCAAAAAATTGTACGTGTCGAGTTTAGTATGTATGCGAAGTTTCATCCCCGTACCACTTTCCGTTAAAAAGTTATGCCAAAAATCGCTTACGAGAGTGATGTTTTTTTTCCGGTTTCTCGCTTTTGATGTCTCATAAGGGGGTTTTGTAGCTTGAATAACTACAGATAGAAAAATTTTTGCCTATGAAACCCATATATATTCTTGTAGTACAAATCAAAAATAAGAAAATAAGCTAGTTTTTATGCCTCCCAGGGCCGGAAAAAATTTTTGGCTGGGGGCCAAAGTCGGCCAAAACGCTAAAATGGCCAAAAAGTATGCTTCAAAGGCGCCTTAATAAGTCAGATTGGGCTATATATGGGGCAATACTGACTATATGGTTAAACAGTACACATATCGGGGTCGTTCAAATGCTATATGATTTTCCGTCTTCGTGCGTAATTTTTCGGTACTGGCCGGCCAAAGTTGGTGAATTTTGGGTCGAACTTTGAACTTAATTTTTTCGCTTATTTTGCTACATGGGTGGCTCAAATTTTGCATACAAAGGTTTTTTGGGACGGAGAATCGATTCCCGCTATCAGTTTTGCTGCCCGAGTAACCCAAGTTGCTGGGCTGGTTCCACTTGACCGTCTGAGGGGTCATGTCGGTAACCGCTTCCCGGAGGTCCATAGTAGGCTTTACTTTGCCTCTCCAAACTTTGTCTATAGGGGTTTTCTGGTGCGCCCAGCTCATTCCCGGTGTCCATTTTGCCGTCCGACCCACCCATCTAGCTGTGCTGGTTCCACTTTGCCGTCTGGAGGGTCCGGTCGGTACCGACTTCCGGGAACACCATATAGGACTGTACATAGCCCGACAAAACATTGTCTATAGGGGTTTTCTGGTGCGCCCAGCTCATTCCTGGCATCCGTTTTGCCGTCTGACCCACCCATCTTGCTGTGCTGGTTCCACTTTGCCATCTGGAGGGTCAGGTCGGTGGGAGGTCATGGGGTCAAAAATGAAAATTTTCAAAAGTGGTCAAATTTGGTATCAAATGGAAGCGCTAAGCGAGCTGAGCAACATTTGTCATAAAACTGCATGCTCAAAGTGGCTGTAGAGTGCTGTCGTGGGGTGGGGTGGGGACTTAGGCGATTTTCGGTCAAAAATGAAATTTTTCAAAAGTGGTCAAATTTGGTACCAAATGAAAGCCCTGAGCGAGCTGAGCAACTTTTGTCATAGAACTGCATGCTCAAAGTGGCTGTAGAGTGCTGTGCTGGGGTGGGGTGGGGACTTAGACGATTTTCGGTCAAAAATGAAATTTTTCAAAAGTGGTCAAATTTGGTACCAAATGAAAGCCCTAAGCGAGCTGAGCAACTTTTGTCATAGAACTGCATGCTCAAAGTGGCTGTAGAGTGCTGTGGGGGGGTGAACGCAGCTCGGGGTAGGTGTGTCGTGGGGTGGGGTGGGGACTTAGGCGATTTTCGGTCAAAAATGAAATTTTTCAAAAGTGGTCAAATTTGGTACCAAATGAAAGCCCTGAGCGAGCTGAGCAACTTTTGTCATAGAACTGCATGCTCAAAGTGGCTGTAGAGTGCTGTGCTGGGGTGGGGTGGGGACTTAGACGATTTTCGGTCAAAAATGAAATTTTTCAAAAGTGGTCAAATTTGGTACCAAATGAAAGCCCTGAGCGAGCTGAGCAACTTTTGTCATAGAAGTTCATGCTCAAAGTGGCTGTAGAGTGCTGTGGTGTGGTGGATTGGGGACTTAGGCGATTTTCGGTCAAAAATGAAATTTTTTCAAAAGTGGTCAAATTTGGTACCAAATGAAAGCCCTGAGCGAGCTGAGCAACTTTTGTCATAGAACTGCATGCTCAAAGTGGCTGTAGAGTGCTGTGCTGGGGTGGGGTGGGGACTTGGCGATTTTCGGTCAAAAATGAAATTTTTCAAAACTGGTCAAATTTGGTACCAAATGAAAGCCCTGAGCGAGCTGAGCAACATTTGTCATAGAACTGCATGCTCAAAGTGGTTGTGGAGTGCTGTGGTTGGCTTGCTTGCTAACGTTGAAAGATATCTATACATACCTTCATGAGCATACATATATAAAATAATAGAAAACAAGAACAAAAAGTGCTCCTTCGTCGCATGTAAAATACATATGAGTCTTCGTAGGCAGGTTGTACATAAGCAAAAACTAGCCTGTAAAATACATATGAGTTCCGTAGGGAGGTTGTAAATTAAGGAAAACAAGTTGCAACCGCTTAACATATGAGCCTGTCCTACAACGAGGCTCATATTGGCGTCACAGTGCATTCCACATTAAAGCCTCATTAAAGAACCTCAGCTTCATCCACACTACGGAAAAATGAATAGACGTCATGGCCCAGGACTGAAGTGAACTACGACTGCTCAAGCTGAACTGTACATGCAACCTGTTTCCTGAAACACTATGGCACACCTCTAATGCATTCTCGAAACACTTTCACATTATATATACACACGCAGAATGCGTTCCCACTTGGCTGTGGGTCAGAGCGCCTCATGGCGTACCGTATTGAGCATATGCAGTATGTATTTATATAAAAGTAAATCTGCAAATTATTCGTATTATGACATACGCCAATATGAGCCTCGTTGTAGGACAGGCTCACTTTTCCCCCCCCCCCCCCCCCCCCCCCCCGCTCGCGGCTTCCCCCCCCCCCAGAACTCTAAAGTGCCCGGAAAAATAGGGTTTTGAGGGTAAATTTTGAAAAATTTTTCCGGCTTGGCCGGATTTTTAGGCATTTTTAAGCATTTTTAGCTATTTTAAGCTTAAATTTAGGTTACAAACAGTTAATTTTTTAGATCAGCAGCAAAAATAGCTAATTTTTAAGCATTTTTGAAAAAATTTTTCTCCCCCCTCCCAGAAATCCGCGCCCTCTCCCAGACCTGAGGGGGGACCGCCCCCCAGCCTTCCCCCCCCCAGAAATTTTTGCCTAGGAAAAAGCCAGGGCTCATATGTTAAGCGGTTGCAACTTGTTTTCCTTAATTTACAACCTCCCTACGGAACTCATATGTATTTTACAGGCTAGTTTTTGCTTATGTACAACCTGCCTACGAAGACTCATATGTATTTTACATGCGACGAAGGAGCACTTTTTGTTCTTGTACAAATATAGCAAGGTTAATAAAAAAATCAAAAATCGAATTTTTGCTGCCATTTTCGTAAATAAAGTCCGATCGAAATAATTTTAGTATGTATCAACTGGTAATGATCCCCTCTATATATTGTGCAAATTTCATGCCGATAGCTCTTGTGTAGCGAGAGTAATAAAAAATTTTTTGATTTTTTTTGTTAACGAATTCACAAAAAAATCACGGGTTCGCAAAAAAATCACCCATGGATCTAATCTCAGGATACAGCTATGAAAATTTTCTTTTCATGTATGAATAGAGCATAGTCCATAGAGTTCTTATGTAAAAAATTTGGACCCCGAAGTTTCTTTTGGGTAGGCTTAACTTCGAATTTCGGTGCTCGGCCCCCGGGTCCAAAGTGGCTACCATGACCAATTTTCTTGACACTGTTTATTGACTACAGGAAGCTAGGAATCCACTTGTTTGGTGGTCTATTCCTCTAGTAAGCACAGCGCAAACAATTTGGCGTAGTAATTTCGCATCTGGACTGGTCACGTGACTTGGCCCAGGGTCACGTGACCTTGGTCAGGGTCACGTGACTGGTCAAAAATTTTATTTCAAGGTCCAGGAAGCCTAAAAACTCGCCTATATAGGTTTTTTGGGGCGTAGAATTCAAATTTGGCATCTGTTTTTATGTAGCTTTAGCCCACATATGTGATCCAGAATGGTCCAGGGGTCCGGAGGGTCGGGGTCATGCCTAACAGCCAGTCAATGGGTCAGACGGGTCTGAGGTAACTAAAAACATGTGCTATATAGGTTTTCGGGGTCGTAGAGCTCGAATTTGGTGTTAGTTTTGCTGTGGCAGCCATCCCGCACCTTTTTACAAAAAGTTGTGAGTGTTTTTTTTTGCGAAAAAGTTCGCAAAAAAAATCACCCACCGTGGGCCAGCCCAGAGGTCATGGCAAGGTATCCAATATATGGCTAGATAGTGCAGAGTGTGGGCATGTTACATGCATAACAGGGTATTTTTTAGGCATTTTTTTCGGGGGGGCTTCCCGGGGGGGGTCCCCGGGCCCGGGGGGGGGGAAGAAATTTTCGGGGGGGGGGGCAGATTTTTTTTTCAAAAATTAGCCAAAAAATTGTATTTTTTTGTCGTTTTTTGCATGGTGAAACGCAAAAAGTTCTCAAAAATGCCAGGATTTAAGCTAAAAATAGCTATTTTGTCGAAAAAATCTCCGGCGAAGCCGGAAATTTTTTGAAAATTGGCCTATTTTTGGCAAAAATTTGGGCCTCCAAAAAATCCCGGGGGGTGGGAAGCAAAAATCCCGGGAGGGGGCGATTTCGGGGGGGGAAGGCATTTTCGGGGGGGGGAAGGTCAATTTCGGGGGGGGGCCGCCCCCCCCCCCGGTAAAAAATACCCTGCATAATATGGGTTAGCTAAGCAAAGTCCATAGTGAGTAATAGCAAAATTTTCAATTTTGGTCCGGAGTTGTCCGAAGGTCGGTTTTGGGGTGGGTCGACTATTTTGGGTACCCTAGTCGAAGGAGTTGGGCCTCGGCGGTCAAACTTACATATGTTAAGGTTGGGACCTCTGGCTATTACCATGCAAAAAATTTTCCAGCTGCGGCTTGTTACTAATCCTGTAGGTGGGTGATTTTTTTGCGAATTTTCGGGGTGAATTTTTTGTTAACCTTGCTATATACACCTACTTTAGTTGTGTTGTACTTAAACTACAAGGCTGACTGACCACCTTCAAATATTTCTTTTAATGAAGAGAAAGATCTTACAATGCCGGTTCAGAAAGTATTATGGTAGCTGTCTTGAAGCAGTTTTGAGATATAATGAAACAATTTCTTTTTTATATTTCTGGTCATTTTTAGAGAACGGTTGGGCAGGTTTCAGTCATGTTTGAGTCATAACTCTAAGAAGTTTAGGACTCTACAAAAACGGAATTGTGTTAGAGGGTGCTCTTGATACTTATGTGTACCTATTCCAGGTCCTGCAAAAATGTTCACCCCCTTTCCCTTGAAATTGGTCCAAATCCTTTTTCGAATTTCCCCCCTCCCCGACGTGCTTGGAATGCTATTTCTTACTGATCCTAATCTATTGATAAAGAAATAATGAAAAAACACCTGCCGTGCAGACAGTAAAGCCACAGCGTTAGTTCGAAACAGACGTGAGCCAGTGGTTCCTAATCTATAGATGTGTGTGTACTGTTTGCAGGGGATGAGGGTGACAATTTCTACGTGATCGACAGCGGGGAAGTAGACGTGTTCGTGAATGCGGAGTTGATGACGACGATTCGGGCCGGCGGGAGTTTCGGGGAACTGGCCCTCATCTATGGGACGCCGCGGGCCGCCACCGTCAAGGCAAGGACGGACGTCAAGCTCTGGGCCCTCGACCGGGAAACCTATCGCAAAGTTCTCATGGTATGTCCATACTATAATGGTCTATCGCTGTCGAGTTCAGGGTAGATCATCATACTCCCTCCCTTCTCCTGCTCTGTAGGGAAACTCCAGACCCTGTCCTTCTGACCGATCAGTGAAGATTTTAAGTAAGCGCTTGGTTGGGTGGTTAGGAAACTTCCGTCCTACTCTAAAGTTTAAAAGATTGAGGTTCAAGGAATATGGATTTACTTTCTTTGGGAGTTGTGCTATGCCTCTTTTTTCTTCCATCTTATTTGAAACCTTGGGAATGGTGGGTGGTTGGTAAAAAGGTAAACTTTTAAGGTGTATTTTATCCATCCCTACTTCAAGGACAAGGGGTGCGGGCGTACATCCCGGATGCGCAGTTGAGGAACCAAGAGTGTCACCTTGATTGTTTGGTAGACAGATTTTGTTCCCTATATAATAGCCGTGACCACGTAGAAAGTAACGGAATTTGTTGCTGTGGTATTCAGTATTTTTTGAATTCTCTGTGTTTCAGGGGAGCCAGATGCGCAAACGGAAGATGTATGATGAATTTCTGAGCAAAGTGAAAATATTGGGTAAGAAGATATCCGGCTGTTGTCAGGCTGCTGGAAAGACGCGAACAGGGCTGCCCAAATTCCGAGATTGAGTACCATAGATTGGTCCACAGGATTTTTGCGGGGTGGGTCAGACCCTTAAAATTGATCTTCCCCCCGAGATTACCCCCCCATGATCGTCCCGTACCGAGATCTTTGCTTCTCTCTGCCAAAATTTTTGGGTGCTCAACTTATGGCCAGAAATAAATTTTTTCCTAACTATTTTCGGCGTCGCCGGAGAATTTTACCTGCATCCAGGCATTTTTTGAGAATTGTTTGCGTTTTTTATGCAAAATACCATTTCTTGGTTCATTTCTGCAAAAAGTCTTCACCCCTGAACATTGCTTCCCCTTACTCACAGAAAAAATACCAAAAATATCCTGCCTACCCTGCGTTTCTTTCAGAAATTTCAAAAATACAGTAATTTCAGAAATCTAGACGTCCGTGTAACAGTTTTCTGACCAAAATACGGAAAATGTTTTCATTTTTTCAAAAAGCAGGCAGCATTCACTTTCACTGGCAATTCGAAAAAACATCTGCTGAACAGATCCGGGACAGATTGCAGTATTAGTCCGAAATCAGTTTTGTGTGGTGTTGTTGTGTTGTAGAGGGTCTGGACAAGTGGGAGCGATCCACGGTGGCGGACGCTCTGGAGCCGGTCACCTTCCTCGACGGGGATCATGTCGTCAAACAGGGCGAGCCTGGAAACGAATTCTACATCATTGTTGAGGTACACTACACCCCTCCCCCTTCGACAGTAGAAATGCATAAATTCGCGACGAAAAGATCCTGGTGTTGTCAGCAGCGATTGACTCATGCCAGAACTGAACTGAAGGGCTCTCTATTGCGTGCCCGTCCCCAACCCACCACTGGTTGGTGACTTTCCTGTTCGGATGGAATTATGAAAGATGGCAAATGTTACAGAAAGAACAGTTTGTGAGAAATGATGCAGTTTTTTTCACTCTGGTTGGGTATCTTCATGGCATTTCTTCAGATGGCTTTCTGACACTTTTCCGAATTGATGCTGCTTTCGTATGATACCCTTTTGTCGTGTTTGTATATATTTCTTTTTTCATTTTTCTTTTTGTGTTTTTCCAGGGTCATGCGGACGTATTCCAGGAGCTCCCGCAGCATGAGGAGCCGATTCTGGTCGGCTCTCTTGGACCCTCTGATATTTTTGGTCAGTCTCTAGTCTAGTCTCTATGTAGACTTCATTATTTGCATAACATTGATACTACATTGAAAGAAATGTCCGCATACGTTTGTCCATTTAGGGCAGGGATTGAGGACGCATCCTGACATTAGTCTGTCCAATAGTTTATAATAGGAAGAGTGTCACTGAATGCTGATCCTCATGTAATGTATTAGGTCTACAATGTGCTCGAAGTAGGCGGAAATCTCGGAGGGCTTCTCAGCGTGTAAACACAGAACGCTGACATTAACAAAAACAGGCATTTTCGACAAATTATGAATTCTACAACTTGAGCTGGGACTGTGGTACTGAAACAATTGTCATACCACACTTTGCGGAAAACTAGATTATTTTTAAGCCATTTAAATATTATCTGCACCTTTAGGCAAGCTCTTGTAAACCTGTAAAGATATGTATTTTGTAAAAATCATGAAATCCAGTGCATTTCTGTTGGAAAGTGTACCTTATTGCTCGGTTTGTCCGGTTTTCCGTTGAGAAACAGAACCAGATAATATTTAGATGGTTAAAAAGCTAGTTTTCCGCAGCATAATGTTATAACAATTATTACTGTGCGTGCGATTTTCCTAGCTCAAGTTACAGTGTTTAATTTGTCGAAAACGTTTGTTTTTGCAATATGTCCACGGATGTTTTACACGCTGAGAAGCTCCACGAGATTTTGGCCTTAGCGCATGTTGTAGGCCTAATACATTAGGAAGCATCCGTGTCTGCTTACTCTTTTGATCGTAAACAATTGACCTCTCACAATTGAACCTCTCGCTCGCCTGCGAGGACCTTATTCCCACAGCCGCGGGGCTGGAAAGACAGCTGCAAGATTATTCGTTCGTTTAGAAGCGGATGCAGAAAGAGGCGCACATAGAAAGTTTTGTCAGACGGGGAGGAGGGCCTGAACACATTTCGGGGGGATCAGGTAGACAAAAATCCTGGAAGTTGAAAAAGTTTGGAATTGTTTATGGACAACTGTAAAAATCTAAAGTAGGCATAAAATGAAGACGCGGCCTGAAAATGCTGTTTATCTTTTTGCTTTTGTACATCTGGTTGTTGAGACGTCCGGGGGGGGGGGGGTCGTCCCGATTGTAACCGGGCCCTTGGTACAATTCGTGTCTTCTTGAGTGAGTCAGTGTGGGAGTGAGTGTCTGTTGTTCTGTTGCTGCTGTTGCAGGTGAGATTGCTCTGCTGCTGGACCGTCCGCGGGCGGCGACAGTGGTGGCCCAGGGGAAGCTGAAGTGCGTGAAGCTGGACCGGGATCGCTTCGAGCGGGTCATGGGCCCCTGCTCGGACATCCTCAAACGAAACATTGCCAACTACCACAGCTACATCCAGCTCATGACCTGAGAGAGACCCGGTCGATGCTCTCTCCCAGGAGGGGTTCACTGGATGGTGGATGGTGGGTGGTGGGAGAGAGTAGCGAAAGAGTGCCCCCCCTTTCATGACTTTGGTCTAAAAGCGTTTCGTCCTTCTCTGCTTGTGTATCTATGTTACGTGAAAGGGGAATTCTGGACTGCGTCATTATATGTATGTATAGTATGATATAGTAATATTATGGTATTGTTTAATAGCGTTTGGCGTTAAATTATAATATTTTATGGGCATTACTTTTGCATCTGGGATGAGTTTCAATCTCGGTTTGTATTGCCTTTGACACCGGGGAGGACCTAGGCTTAGGCTTAGACTTATCACTACGATTTTTTGCCATTGGCAAGTACGTGAGTGGGGCTCGTCCAAGATGGACCTTCCTATTTAGTCTTTCTTACAAACTTCGTGCAGTTCACTAACCCGCCTCCTACTCATGCCTGGATAATACTTTTGGAACTCTTCTATGTTGGTCCAGTTGAACGCTGTAGCCGTATTGGATGAACAGTGTATTGTTCGTATTGTGTGTTGTCGTATTGAGAGTGACGGAGAGACTGAGTTCGGTATTTCGTGTACAGCTTGTCGTAGCTGTCGTCATGTTGTAGTCCTCCTCCTGTTGCAAGGCGTGGTAGTCACTGCATTTTCTACCGGTTTGGATTTCTTGAAATGTGTATTTTCAGGGCCAGGCAACGTCTGTGCAGCGTTGAGAATGGCTAACTGATGGCTTTTCTGTGTGAAAGTTTTACAACCGTTTGCAGCTTGTCTGTGGTAACTTTGTTGCACGGTCGCTTACTGTTGTTCCTTAGTTCTCAACTGAAACAGTGTTACCAGATTTTGAGGTGTTATCAACTTGAATTGTTGAACGGTTCTTAGATTTTGTCTGTTTTCGTTTGTCCATAATTGTGAGTGCATGTCTATGTATGTATGTATGTACCTATGTAATGTACTTAAAGACTTACCTAACTTTCATTTGTGATATTTGTTTTATTTTTCCAAGTTAGTTATCCAGTTTCTTTGTATAGGCATGCTTTGATTATTTATTCGGTAGCCACGCCCTACGTGAGGCCATTTTGTAGTCCCAATTCTTTATATTGCTGGTACCAAGAGTACATAATAACTAAGAGTGTGACGCTTGTCACAGTTATTATGTACTCTTGCTGGTACTACTCCTGTATAGTTTCCTCACTAGGTCTGCGCACTTTCTGAAGTTTGGAAGCGGCGGAAAACTGAGCTCTTCCTAAATAGTAGTCTCATGTCGAAACTTTCCCCATTCTGTACCCATTAAAGTCGAAGTCTCCTAGCAGTCACTCATGATTGTTATTTATGTGCAGTGCTAGTTGATTAAGATATTAGTTGACAATTACTATTTGTTAAATTAGCTATCTACGTTAGCTTTTCTTTCATGCTTGCACTGTGCAACCAGGAACTTGATTCTTAAGCTGAATTTATTGCTTAGGGAATTGTTGTTGTCCGTGGTTTATCCCGATGTTTGTCATTGTCGATTTGTTTGTGCTGTGAAAAAGTAAACATCCGGTATATAAAAATCGTATATTTTGTAGTCTGTTTCTGTACTGTCGTACAGTTATTGTTGGCGTTTCCTGATGTATTCTTGAATATGCATATTTTTGTGGATAACTGGGTTTACGCCATAAACATTTCTGTCGATAGAAATATCAAATTATGGTAAATTTCTCAAAACTTTCTCTGCAACGTCATGGCAGCTTTGTGTTTGTGATGGTTTTGTTGCAGGTTCGCAGGTCGTGCGTGGCAATAGCTTCTCCTTGTTTCAAGATTTCGGTAAAATAACTCACGTGTGGCTGCATGGTGCGGCCCGTTTTACAACTGGCTTACCACAATTTTTCTAGTCGAGTCCTGTAGTTTGAAGGTTTCTGCAATGCTATTGGTTGGATTAGCTAGAGATAACTTATTCCTAAGGATTTCTTATGTTGTAGCTAGAATATTATCTTGCTTGGTTTGGTTTGTCATGCGATGTTGTGTGAAACTTGTATAGGCGTATTTGTATTTTAAATAAAGGTTGGAAATAGGTATATACTTGTTGCGTTGTTGGTGTAGTCGGGTAGGAGTTCAAGTGATTAGTCACTGCTGAATGCTACAGCGCCCGAATTGTAGTTTAAAGCAGCCTTGCTGGTTAAGCAACGTCATCTCAGTCGTGCTCCTGGAAGACGTGGTTTAGCTGAAGGCACGATTGAGATGCTGACATTGAATGACTGCCATAACAGTTACCCGAGGTGCTTTACTAACAAGACTTAGAACTTGCATTACGTCCATGGTAAGAAGAGGCACGGTAGCAGCTATCTGAGATTCGGTCATCCTTTGAACTCGGTAAATTGCCCGAATAGAAGTCAGAAGTTGGGCGTTATAGGCAGTGTTTAGTGATGTTTCAGTCACTGAAACTGAAACTGAAACTAGGTTTCAGTCTCTACATGTTTCAGTTTCAGTCACTGAAACTGAAACTGAAACTGAAAGTATTTGGGAAAGCGGACTGAAACTGAAACTGAAACTGAAAAGATTTAAGCTGTCCGACTGAAACTGAAACTGAAACTGAAACTATATTCGAAACTGAACTGAAACTGGAACTGAAACTGAAACTATCCCAATTCTAGGACTGAAACTGAAACTGAAACTGAAACTAGTATAATCTGAAACCATTTCAGTCCCAGCGTAAAACCTGAAGCTTTTCTTGCTCGCTGGAACTGAAAACAGGTTTCAGTTCATGCTGAGACTGAAACTAGTTTCAGTCTCTGCGTAAGAAACGTCATTTCAGTCTCAGCGTATGCCTAAGTTCCTTGAAAAGGCTATTGCTAATTTTCCCATAATAGTTTTTCTTGCGAAAGATTGAACGAATGTGTCCAGTTTTAGCCATCATATTATATATTAGATAGCAGCAATTCTTTTAGATCATTTACTGTCAGATTATCAGATAAAACTAAGAAGTTGTGTTACAGTACAATTGCTTTAGGTATATACCTAGTTTTTAAAGCATAACGTGGCTGTGGCACCTCTACAATCTACGGCCTTAGAGGCAAAGCATTCAGTTACAGCAATGAACCATATTTTTTCAAAACCATTACATTTTGGAGGGATGTTATGCTTTGAAGCAAATTACCAAAGAGATAATTAATTAAAAAAGAAAGTCAATGCAGCGAAGCAAGCAATTATTTCACAGCGGATCTTATATTTTATTTGTCTTTACTAAGAAAATGATTGTATAACCAAGGAATTGCAAGTAAAATATTATGACATGAAGTTTTATTTATAACTTGATATAGAAGCTTGGATATTATAATAAGACTGCGCTTCAACAATTTTAAATACCAAGTACATTTGGAAACTGAAATTTTAATTTTTTTGCTATGACTTCCTTTAACTGAAACTATTTTAATACTCGGACTGAAACTGAAACTATTTTGCCTTGCCGACTGAAACTGAAACTGAAACTATTTTGCGTCACCGACTGAAACTGAAACTGAAACTGAAAATAATTTTGGTATCCGACTGAAACTGAAACTGAAACTGAAAGTAGTTTAGGTTGCCGACTGAAACTGAAACTGAAACTGAAATTATTTTTGGTATCCGACTGAAACTGAAACTGAAACTGAAAGTAGTTTAGGTTGCCGACTGAAACTGAAACTGAAACTGAAACTAAAATGGGCTACTGAAACAACACTAGCAGTGTTTCGACACGGCACATGACACATGACTAGTGTAGTGTTGTTTTGATAAATCAAAAATCAAAAATCAAAACTTGAATCAAAACCCATTTTGAGTTTTGATTTTATCAAAAATCAAATCAAAAATCAAAACTCAGCCTGTAAATAATCAAAAATCAAATCAAAAATCAAAACGCGAAGGCAAATTTATCAAAAATCAAAAATCAAAACCTAAAAAATCAAAACCCAGTTTTGATTCAAGGCTATAATCAAAACTAGGTTTTGATTCAAGAATGAATCAAAACCCAGTTTTGATTCAGCGTTGTAGTTACAGCGTTTCAAAAAGTTATATATATATATATATATATATATATATATATATATATATATATATATATATATATATATATATATCCAGAGAAAGAAAATAAAACAAAAACATTAACATCAAAATTCAACATTTGAACAAAATCCAGATTAAAGATTTTGAAACTTTCTTCGCAGAAATTTTGCAATGTTGTAAAAATTGGTACAAACTTCTAAATTTTGCCTCATTTGCCGGATCGGCGATCCGCTTAAATTAAGCCGATCCGATCCGGCCGATCCGATCCGAAATTTTGTCGATCCGATCCGATCCGATCCGACCCCGGATCGGTCGATCCGATCCGATCCGCCGATCCGATCCGATCCACATCACTAATGTTAAGCTCTATAATTAGAATTAAATGATGTGCTGACTTCGGCAAAGTTTTTTGTTCCAAACTGATTCAACAAGTTATGGAGTTGAAATGACTGCAGATCGAGTGCGAAATCCAAATCGTGCGAATCGGTTTTGACTTTTTCCGGTTTACTTACAATATTTATATACTTTCCAACGTTACTATAAGGAAAGCAAAAATTTTGCCCAGCTTCCTATTTTAGACTCCAAAACTGTGTTGCTGTGTTAGTCGTCAGCTTTTTATCTACAAAGTAGTTTGCTTTGTTAAGGCTCAGACGCAGAACCACACCCCTTTTAGGGGTCCTCTTGTTAATCTTTCTCAGAGCCTTTTCGCAGAGTTAAATCCGGGACCGGGTACCCGCGGCGCGGGCCGGGCCGGGTCTCAATCTTGAAACCGCGGGTCTGGGTCCGGGTCCTGAGGTCTAAAGACAGACTGTGAAATCCAGAAAAATTCAAAATATCCTTCCTGCAGTAATCACTTTTAAAAGTTTCTGAGCGTTCCAAAAAAACTTGCTTGGCTGAAGTTGCTCTTCTTGTAGTCAGCTAAAGCATAGGTCAGGTAATCATTTTCAATGTGAGTACGTATTTGGTTTGAGCAATTGAAACGAAAATCCAAATTCCAAACCGAGCCAGAAGCGAAGAAACAACCCGAGCCCGGCCCGAGAAATTTCTTATCGGCACAACCCTACCTATAGTATATTGTGTGAAAAATGAGCGAAATCCGTGACTAAATATTTTGGCCCAAAGCGACCCCCTTAAATCCGGGTCCGGGTCTGAATAAACGGGTGCGGGTCCGGGCCGGGTCTGAAAATTTGGATCCGGATTCAAATTTGCCTAACTAAGAGAGACTCTCGTCCTACTAAGAAAGCAATATGAAAGAGCAGTTGTGGAGGTGCCATAAGTGTCTGGCAGTGGCCGCAAGCAACATCGGAGAAAGGCAAAAATTGACCCAAAAATGTCCTCCTCCTTAAGCTCCGAAAACTATACCTAAAAATTGTCAAAAAATCAAAAATCAAAACTTTTTGAGTTTTGATTTATCAAAAATCAAATCAAAACTTCGAGAGTTTTGATAAAAAATCAAAAATCAAATCAAAACTCCGGCACATTTTGATAAAAAATCAAAAATCAAATCAAAACTCCGGAGGTTTTGATAAAAAATCAAAAATCAAATCAAAACTAAAACGAAAAATCAAAACAACACTGACATGACTAGCGAAGTGGTATAAAGGAAACTCCTGCGGATGTTGCGTCGCATTTGCTGGTTTTGTGTTGTCTTTGGCACCAGCCCAGGGTTCCTCAAATGGAAGCAAGGCACTACCAAATTGGTACTTCACAGCCCTAGTAAAGTTGGATCTGGACTGAAGTTTGACTGTACGTACAGAATCAAAGAATAGTATTAACACTTTGTGTTTAATGAATCTGCCAGCTGGACTTGGTGCACACTGACTCCTCCGAAATCTTCAACTAAAGTCTGACCAAAATATGTAGAAAGCGAAATTGTTTGCTTTATATCTCGTAAACGCTTCAAGATAACTGCCATAAATTATATATTTTCTGAACCGGAATGATGAGATCTTTCTTCTCGTGAAAAAAGTTTTTTGAAATTTCCCGTGCGATTTCAAAGGGTGCCGCTTTTATATGTCCAGAAGGATTGGTAAATGCTACACCCACGATTTTTTCAGGAAAATTTTCCCCTTGCCCGAATGTCCTACACACCAAATTCCAGCTTTGTTGGTTGAAAATTGCGTGAGTTATTCCATTTTTAGATTTTCAAAATCCTTTGATCTTTGCCGCTTTTTCGACTTTGACTGGTTGTAACTCGCCACTCGCTCAACGAAAAAAATTTTTTGATTGGATTTTCAGGACCGCCTGGGTGTCCGCTTTCATCTGATATACGTGGTATTTCAAAATTTGAAAGTCGATTTTTTCGAAAAATACCACTTTTTGACCCAAAATTTCGGCAAAGCGAATCCACCAAAAGTGAATAAAAATAACATAATCATAAAGTTCATTATGAGCTGAATCCAACGATATAAAGTTTCGTGGCTACGACATATATTGCGCCAGCAATGAATTTTTAAACATTTCCCTTATTTCAGCTGGTTTTTGCTAGTTTACGCTGGTTCAGGTAAATCTAGGCGGCAACATCAAAGGAAGCCAAAAACCAGCTTGAAATAAGGGAAATGTTTAAAAATTCATTGCTGGCGCAATATAAGTCGTAGCCACGAAAACTTTATATCGTTGGATTCAGCTCATAATGAACTTTATGATTATGTTATTTTTATTCACTTTTGGTGGATTCGCTTTGCCGGAATTTTGGGTCAAAAAGTGGTATTTTTCGAAAAAATCGACTTTCAAATTTTGAAATACCACGTATATCAGATGAAAGCGGACACCCAGGCGGTCCTGAAAATCCAATCAAAAAATTTTTTTCGTTGAGCGAGTGGCGAGTAACAACCAGTCAAAGTCGAAAAAGCGGCAAAGATCAAAGGATTTTGAAAATCTAAAAAATGGAATAACTCACGCAATTTTCAACCAACAAAGCTGAAATTTGGTGTGTAGGACATTCGGGCAAGGGGAAAATTTTCCTGAAAAAAATCGTGGGTGTAGCATTTACCAATCCTTCTGGACATATAAAAGCGGCACCCTTTGAAATCGCACGGGAAATTTCAAAAAAATTTTTTCACGAGAAGAAAGATCTCATCATTCCGGTTCAGAAAATATATAATTTATGGCAGTTATCTTGAAGCGTTTACGAGATATAAAGCAAACAATTTCGCTTTCTACATTTTTTGGTCAGACTTTAGTAAACGAGCGACCCACTGCTCATTCCTCTCCACTTCTTCAGAAGTATTGCAGCAGGTGCTCACTCGGATTCTGTCCGAGGGGTGAACATGGATCGAAGGTAGTACTGTTCAGGACAGTCTCAAGTGGGAACTGGTCTTACAGTAATTACGACTTGCTTTCAGCCTTCACTGGGAATCTGCAGTTGGATTGCAGAGGTCACAGGTACCTTTCTGGCTTTTGGAACTTAAGGCTGGGACAGCCTGGGGGCTGCTTGGCGCAGTGGTTACTTACTTCAGTGGAGGCTCATGTCGAGTCTAAAGTTCAAAAACCCCTGCACCCTATATATTCATCAATTTCCCGTAATTACATTATTCTGTGCTTTGTACGAACTCATGTCACGTAGATCACTCATACGTATCTCACAAAATGATAAAAACCCAATGCTATTACCATGACAACTTAACTCTGAATCTCTATCCATTTTGCTCAGGCAACTCTCTAAACTGTACTGAGTTGTGCTACTGATCAGCTGCTCTTTTCATGTTCGGTAGGTTCAGATTATCACAGACTTGGTTAAATGTGTAACACCAGTTTTACATGGGCCAACTAGGATTGTTCCCAGGCGTGTAGCGGGCTCCTGACCTGGGACAGCCCGGAGCAGTATGTATAGCCTTGGCCGAGACTGGGATGACTGAGCCGGCCTTGGCCCGGAGCGGACAGCGTCAAATACCCACTCCGCTCCGCTACAAGGCCTGGTCAAACCTCCGTCTCACAGGTCTCATTGGGCCTGCACACTGGCCATAGTTTGCATCACACGTCAACTTTACATCTTCACGTCATTTGCATTAAACACGATCATGACTAAAGGATAGGCAGTTTTTCGCGACGGTATAGGCCTACGCCTAAGGCAAAACTTATAACACTTTCACATAAGGAACCTTCTCAAAATTACGTTTAATCGTTTCCAAAAACGTTTATTTTATCGTTTTGAAACGTTTTCTCTGAACGTTTAAGGGCAGGTGTTTTATCGTTTTCATAAGTTACAAAATCTTAGCCTGAAAACGCTCTATACAGTAACCTGTGCTTAAGTGTTTGCCCCTTTAGTGCTGCAGTTACAACAAGAACACGCATACATGAAAGCTGAAGTAGCTGCTTTATTCAAACGAAAATTCAGAATTGGTATACCGTTAAATTTTTGCGACATCATACCTAAGGCAATACTAAGTCCCAGACAGTCGTGCTTGAACCCGTAAATTTGTTCAGAACGGTTTGTTAATATAGAAGATTCTTGGACAAACTAGATTAGGGTGAGCATCAGGTTTCGTATCCGTTTCGGTTCGGGCTGTCCGGGCTGCGCGCGCAGTGGGCTCCTGTCTTGATCCCGGCCTGGAGAATCCAGCAATGCGAACTAGCATTGTAAACTGATAACTTTTTGAGCACTATTTCTATAATTTAGCATCAATCTATCGCAAGTCTCAGCCTGCCAAGTACGGAAGTCTAACGCTGAGAAATGGTCGGTCGATGCCTTTGGTTGGACTGGGTACTTGGCAGGTAAGTAGACCAGACCATCTGAATCTGCTTAGAAATTCAGGTTAGATGTTAAGTAGGTGTCTGCAGTTCACGTGAACTCCGTTATCTCTCTGTATGGGGTTTCCTGAACGGTCAAACATTTAGTCAGAAAAACAGCGATGCTTGCCTAGGATACTGTTTTGATACTCTCTTTCCAACTTTTCACACTGAAATTGATTCATTAATTGTCAACAACTGCTTGTAATCTAATGTCATGGAATAAAGATAGTTGCATAGAGCTTACACTGGTCCATTGTTGCATAACAGTATTGTTTCTGTTTCAGTCTAGTCCAGAGGAAGTCGTGCGCGCAGTTGAGACTGCAATCGATGTTGGATATCGACTGATCGATACGGCGGCTTTTTATGCAAATGAGAAATCGATTGGGGAAGCCATCAACAATAAAATAAATGCCGGAGTCATTAAAAGACAGGACATCTTTGTCACAACTAAGGTGCTAAAATCTTTAGTATGTCTTTCTCTGTTTTAGGAACCAAAAAATTTGGAAAAATATGCCGCCGTCTTAAATATCCCCTCTCCATCTCAGCTGTACCACTTGCGCATGTCTACAAAGATTGCTTGAAACCGTTTAGACAAATTTCAAAAATAACCCGAGAAAAATAAATGTAAAAAATAGTGATGTGAACAAGTAAAGTATAAATGTTTTGAAGATACTTCTTGGGTGGAGGGCAACAACAATTTGAGTGACAACAAGCTGGCTGAGTAGAGAGTGCAATTACTATTACAGCTTCACATTCAGTATTTGCATCGAGATGATGTCCGACCAGCCTTGGAAAGATCCTTGGCTGCCTTAGGCTTGGATTACGTCGATCTCTACTTGATTCATTGTTCGATGGGACTTCAGGTATAGATTAGATAAACTGAATGAATAACAGATTGTTGCCATCCCATAGGATTTGGCTGGCTGCTACTCAGCACTACAAATTACCTAGATAGTTTCCAGCACTATTTTATGCACGACAAAGAAGACTTGAACACTAGTGATGCTGTCTTCGGTAATGCCTCAAACAAATAAGATGACACTTGAGAAACGATAAGAATTCGTATTTATTTCAATATTAGAAAGCTAAGTAATATCCAACTAGGTAGTCTAGAAGTTCAAAAATGTCTTTCTCTGAATAGAACTTTCAATTTTTTAAGATGCCATAAACGACATATGGAGGCATCTAACAGCAGAGTAACTTTTGTTTCAGAAATCCGAGAAAACAATGTTTCCGATGAACGACAACAACGAACCCTTGTTAGATGAAACAATTGACCACTTAGAAACCTGGGAGGTAGAAAACCTCCTACTACAGCCGTTTCAGTTTGTAATTATAAAGGGTTAATGGCTCTGCTTTCTTTCGGGGCTCATTCATATGCAGCTGCAACCTTGCAATGGGTGGAAAGGGAGTCGAAGATGTGAAACCGTACTTACCGTATCTGACGAATGTGTGACGAATGTGAAATGTGCTAGTGCAACCAACTTTAGGCTTGATAGGAGCTTCATAAGGAAACGTACACAATTGCACACAATATATACTGACTTAGTGCGGTGCTGGGCCTTTAAGGTTAAGTTGTGGCGCGTCTGTGGCTTAATCCACAAATCTGATTTTTGTTCTGACTTGGAAACATAAGCTTAACAGGCAATTACTCATTGTTAGCAGGCACTCACCGATTCAAGAGAGTAAGAAAGCTCCTTATCTACTTGCCTTCTTAACTTGAAATTCGTTGCGTCTGTTAAGGGCATGGAAGGAGTGTATGACTTGGGGCTGACGAAGGCGATCGGTCTCTCCAACTTCAACAGTCACCAGATCATGCGCATTTATGACAGTGCAAGAATTAAGCCTATGAATCTACAGGTAATGTACTTATATCTCACGCATTGCATTGCACTAATCTGTGTACAGCGCTTTCGCAGTTCTCAAATTGCGCTAACGTTCCAATATAGCTTCAGTCAAAACTATATTCCTAAGTTCACGCTCTCGCGGACTGCATGTTTTCGAATTTTAGCACGTGGACTATGAACACCGAGCGAATGAGGGTAGTCTCCGTTTCAACTGCGTACCCACTTACAGGGGGACTCACAGTGGTCCGGAGGGTGTGGTCGTCAGTCGTTAGCGTGCAGAGGATGTGTCACGCTTATGCGAATGCATGGAATATTCCTGTTTTCATACTTAGACATGGTTTTGCGTAATCGAACCATGCTACAACCGCATACACACAATTAAATTGCGATCTACATCATGCAAACACGTGTGAGAGCACATTTGACTGACAGTGCTACAACCAAGAGTACATAATATAAGAGTAAGAAACTCTTACAGTAGCATGTACAAATCATGCTAGGTATGCTCGGTGCGTTAAGTCGGGACCCCCCCCACCCCGAAATTCTCGGGAGGGGGTCCCACTTAGCACTAATTACACGCTTTCATATAAGCTTGTGTCTGCTCGCTGATTGGTCCATTAGCCTAAGGCTTATGGTAGGAAATTTATTAGTTATTTAATTAATTAATTATAACTTTAATTAGGTTAATGCAATTAAAAAACTAAATCGACAACTTAGTAGCATTTTTTCTGCTCTTTCCATTGATATAAAAATTGTTGCATAATACAAAAATTCGAAGGAATGTAATGTGCAACAATTTTTATTTTTCATATCATTGGAAAGAGCAGAAAAAATGTTACAAAGTTGTTGCTTTAGTTTTTTAATTGCATTAGCCTAATTAAAGTTATAATTAATTAATTAAAATAACCTAACTACCCTAACCCCCAGCCCCCAACAGAACACGCTTATATGAAAGCGTGTAATTAGTGCTAAGTGGGACCCCCCCGAGACTTTCGGGGGGGGGGGTCCCGTCTTAACGCACCGAGCATACCTAGCATGATTTGTACATGCTACTGTAAGAGTTTCTTACTCTTATATTATGTACTCTTGCTACAACTAATACATGTACTTTACTAATAGTCAATACCAAGAGTCAATGACTGGAAGTGTGAGACACTCGACCCTCCGAGTTGAGTTAAGCTTGCAATATGCTCAAAACGTTAAAGCCTGCGCTTCTCAGTGTGCGAACATGCAACGCTGACATTTTTCAAAAACGGGCGTTTTCGACAAATTAAATACTATAAAAAGCTATACTTTTATATCAGTACGCTGCGTAAAATGAGATCTTTTGAACGATATGAATATCATGTAGCTCGATTTTGGCTATCTCTTAGAAATCTGGCAACATGGTAATTTATTTGGAAGAAATGTTGAAATTCCTAAAATTTTCATAGAAACGATGTTTTATTGCCGTATTTGTAAGAGAATGCCTGAACCGAACAATATATTTTTATATCGTTAAAAAGATCTCATTCTACGCAACATAATGATATAAGCGTTGCATGTTTACACGCTGACCCCCTGAGATTTTGGCCTTAATGTTTCGAGCATATTGGAAGCTTAACACACCAGGAAGGGTGGAGAGTAACACTCTTCCTTTCATGGACTCTTGCTAATACCAAAAGTACATAATACATAAGAGTATGACAAGCATGCTATGTATTATCAGCTCGCTGCGTCCTCTGCACGCTATCGGCTTACCCCCCTCATAAACCAGACCCACCCTTATCAAAGCTAAATCGAACGCTATGCTTGCACGCTAAAACTCGAAAACACAATGGTTCAAAGTGCGTCTGTTGGGTGCAAACATAGCGGGTGAATTTCTTTGTCAATGTATGGGGGTCTGATAGCGCACGTCGCATGTAGCGATCTGATAACATACATGGCGTAGGACGCTTGTCTTACTCTTATATGTTTTATGCACTCTTGCTAATACCAGTGATACAGTCACTTCAAGAAATTCGCGCGCTATGTTTGTTTTCTAATGCTCGAAGCAGACACAAATAAAACAAACCCACTGCTTGTGTTTTCGAGCTAAGGCACGTAAACACAGTGCGAGGAAACGTAGCCCCGTTTCGACCGAGCACGATTTGCTGGGAGGGGTCACCAGGGTATGGTTAGCAAGGGAGGATCAGCCACTAGCGAACAGAGTGTAGCTTTTGCTCTGATAAGATAGAGCAGTAGTCTAGTGGTCTACTCTTATCATTACGTACTCTTGCCAATACTGAGTCCTGTGACTTTAGGTCAGAGACGGACAAACGACATTGTAACTAAACTAACTTTCACAATAGTTGCATTTTTATGCAGCCTAAGTATTTTAGGTAGAATGTCACGCTCATTTTCGGCAGGAACGATTGCACGAACTCTGCTCCAGTCTCGGAATCACTTTCACTGCCTATGCTCCCTTGGGATCGCCGAACAGACCTGGATTTATTGTGTCAAAGCTGAATGGGTAACAAACGCAACCTTTGAATTATAATGATTATATAATAACCAGTTAGGCTATACTTTGAAATAGTAAAATGCTTTGAATTTACATTTCAGATCAGATATTTATCCCTTGACAGATCCTGTGATTGCTAGAATTGCGGAAGATCATGAAAAAACTTCCGCTCAGGTAACAGTACCATTCTTGTATTCAGACTAAATATATTTACAAAGGTTATGAGATGAATAGCATGCTGTTTGAACGAGTTTCTTTCGTGTACAACTTGATTTCGTTTCTTGAGCGTGTAAAAGGAAATGTGTTTTTGATATTTTAATTTTGGCGTGTTTCTACGTTGACTGCACACGCCACTAAATTCTTTTTCCAGGTCTGCCTGCGGTATCTGATGCAACGCGGGATAGCCGTAATTCCGAAAAGCGTTACGCCCTCACGAATTCAGGAAAACTTTGATGTAAGAATAATCTCGTAATTAAGAATTCCTTAGGCTGAACACTGGAATAGAGGAATTTCACTTCAATTCAAAACCAATCCTTGGTTTCTTTCTCAACATTCTGTTGCAGATTTTCTGTCGCCAGCAAGTACTTGCATTGCTAATTGGAAGTTTTAGCTAGCAATCACGGAATCGCACAAAAATCATGACAAGTGAATAGTAACCTGCACTTCCGTGAAAGCGGAAAGCGGAGAGCGTTAAAGAACTGGTAGGTGAAATAATGATCAGGGTAAAAGAATTCCTCCAATCTGTCAACTTTATATCTTGTTAGTTTTGTTTCCCGTTTAGCTGGACTTCGAGCTAAACGACGATGAAATGGATGTCATCAATAATCTTCCCAGAAATGAAAGAAGCTTTTTCTTCGAAGTCTTGTAAGTGTTTTGATTTGAGTACGTCAGTAAGACTAAATCAAGTTTAAGTATGCTAACATATCGAAGAAAAGTAAATCTCACAGCGGAAATAAGCCACGATTATGAATGGATGTGTGGTAAGTAGTATAGTAGGGCCATTTCGACCCCCACTCCCGGAGTAATTGACCTTTGACCTAGCTACGACCCTTCATTCAACCATATGTTAAACTTAAAGTTTTAGCTTTGCTTTTGATTTGTGTGTAATTCTTTCCGACCCTCTGCGTTCTTCCCCCGGGGCTTGGGACCCGGCGTCGGCCCATTACCGGACTCCTTCCTACCTACCAAAGCTACCTACTTCCTGCGTACCTAACCACTTACATATTTATACTCACCTACGTACCTACCTACCTAACCCAATCCTATCCTAACTACTTAACTTATCTACCTACCTAAATCCGGTCCATCACCAACTAATGTTTTTGTATTTTTCATATTTATTCTTTTTTATATTTTTTTATGTACAATATACAGCAAATCTATACACAGTTAGCCCTTAAGAGGACTGTTGGGATAAGGGGGAGCAGAGGTGGAGGCGGAGCTTGGTTCCCAGG
>JASAND010007552.1:0-12782 GCA_030248195.1 Trissonchulus latispiculum | reverse complement strand
TCAAACTTAAGACCAGTTAGATCATGTATCGGATTATTTCTAAAAATCTACTCAGTTCTAGCTCTTCCTGAACGAAGAAACATTCAGAGAGATGAATTTTAAAATAGTCATAAACTAGAAGAAGCTTGCTCCTGCGTCGTGATGCTGCTCCTTTTAAGAAGTCTGCTTGTTGTAAGTGTGCACAGACGGATGTCGATGATACCTCCCTTTTATTTCTGTCATAATAACACCAAATTCAACATACCAAATTTCTCATCACAATTCCCCGTTGAATCCAAATATGTTGAACAAGGCTACTGTACGCATATGTTGTGCACAAGCCTACTGTGATGAAATCTGTTAACAACCAGATTGGCAAGATACCCGCTTTTTGCAGAAACTTTATACAAATGAAAAATTAGCCTATACTGAAAGGATTGTCAGCGCCTAATGAAGCATTCAAATTTCGTCAACACACGGATTGCAGCGAAAATGGCCGTCGTTGGAGACTTGCACCGGCAGCACTAACATTACCTGAGTTAAATAACAGAAATCCATGAGGAATCTTCTAATTGAAATCTAACTTTCGCAGAATAACTAAAAATAAGTCACGACAGAGCCCCCGGACAAAAGCCGTCAGGGCTAGAAATAAAACTTCTTGTGAAATTTACTTGTATTCTGTCTGAGTATTTGCTACTTGGATTAGTTTCCAACAGGCTGGATGTAAGCACACAGTTCTGGCCAAGCTATACCAAGCACTTTTCCTATATCAGTTATATTATACATGACGAAACCTGATCCGATCCTAGAAAATCTGATTAACATATGAAATGGGATTGCGCAGATATATAATTTCTGGCCTATATAGTGCCATCAAAATTGATGGACTTTAATTTCCGTCATTTTCCGTATTCTGCACGAATTGCAACAATGTTTGATTTAGAAAGTGCTTCAATTATAGGGAAAATATTGGTTGGGTTGAAGTTAATGAACGGAAGGCTCAAAGCCCGGTTCACACTGCACAAGGCTTCGCGTTTGGCGTTTGGTATTATGGTTTTAGTTTAAGGTTTAAGGTTAAACTTGTGTATTTATGTTGAAGCGTCTACACTGAAGCAGTTTAAGGTTTTAGTTTTAAGGTTTTAGGTTATGTTTATGGCTACAGTTGTTAAAAATATTTTAACTTTGCATTTAGCTTAAGCTTGCTGTACATTATATATAGAAGGTTTAATTAATATTTTTCATTATATGTCGTGTTAATATCTCTATGTATGCACAGAACCAAAATTTTAAAACCTAGCAGATTAACGTACACTTGAACATATAAAATTTTCGTAATATTCAGACATTCCTTAAACCTTCCCGCCAACCTGCTTAAACCTTAAACCTTAAACCTTAAACCCTAAACCTTAAACCTTAAACCTAAAACCTTAAACCTTAAACCCAGTGCAGTGGGAACCGGGCTTAAAACATTGTTGATAGTTTCGGAACCAATCTTATAAAAACCCGAACCCTGGTTAAGCTACAAAGCGGTAAATACGTAGACATGAAGATACTAACAATCCGTTGCCAAATTAACCTATTTACCTTGAACGTACTTTTTCATGAAAGCATATAATGAGCACAAGCTTGTTAGTACAGGTAAAACTCCATGACCCGCTCTGACAGATTAAAGTTTTATAATATGTCTCTATACTTCGACTGGTTTTGAGGATTTCATGTTAACTTACGGTGAACTTTGTAAATATGAACTTATCACGACGGGAAATGTTCAAAGCAGACCAACAAATAATGGATATTCGTATGCGTATAAATATTCAGTCTGCACCGATACTAAATGATTACGGTAAACGCCAATATATAAAAGCTAAAAGTACTGTGAACCTGTAGCATACTAAACACCAACGAACAAATAGCTGACTAACGAAAGAAAAGTTTATGACTTAGTATAGAGTATTCTTGTTCATTTTAGTCCTAGTAACATGAATACTCAAATGACTTCTTTGACTTTTCGACTGGCGGTAGACCACTGCACGGAACGATTTCGTGCATTTCTTACAGTATTCAACGGTTGAAAGATAACTTGTGAAATTACAAAACTGTTAAGTAACACGTTGTCAGTGTTTGTCTTCTTCAACCTATAAGCAATTTATAATTTCAATTACGTTCGTTGAAGGAAGAGGCGCTGTTAAATTTGGGTCGCGACGCTTCGCCTATCCTTACCTATGGGTGTCCTCAGGTTGGTGGCCCTTAAGAAGGCTGTTGGGGTAGAATTGGTCAGAGGTTTGATACGGCACCGGTTTGCCCCACCTGTGTATCATTACCACTCTTACCCCAGCAGCCTACTAAGGGCTACTAGTCTGAAGACGCCAAGAGGTAAGTATGGGCGAAACATCGCTACTCATGATTTAACAGCGCCCGTGACAAGAAATGGCCAATCATCTACCTTTACAGATAGATGAATAGATGATAGATAGATAGATAGATGAACACATAGATAAGAATTGGCGTCATCATCTTCTTCCCGTTATCAAGCTCAGAGCTCCAAAATCATGGACCTGTTACAAGGTAAGCCAAAGCAGAAATAAACTATTTCCACATCAACATCAAATACTGTTTATTCCTTATTTGTAGCACGAATTACACGCCCTTGCTATTATTTAACAGAAAAATGGGAATACTCCAATTCAGGTAAAATGTGATGTTGCACAACCGCAAGGAAGTGAATAATCTATGAATACCGATTGGAGTTGGCATAAGACGATTATGATATACGTTTTGATTCGTGCTAGCAAAGCAACCAATAAATACAATTAGATATTGGTAATTATATGTTGCTCAACTGTGAACCTTTGCTTAATTTTTACAAAAGGCTCAATCTCGAGAATGAGTTTGAGAAGGTACTGTAGTTTCGCAGCTTAGGCCACACTTTAACAAGAAGGGGAGTTTGGGGTGGGGTTCCGGGACATTGAAAGTCCATTATGCTTCATAGTCCATTATTGTCCATTCAATTATTAAAAGTAAATTAAAAGTTCATTCCATCTACATTGAAAGTTTGATACAATATCCAAAAATTCAAAGCCTAAGGACAAGGGTTAAATTTCATAAAAGTCAAATAAAACTTAGAAATAACACAAAACGTTGCTAAAATTGCAAAAATACGTGGAAAAAATTCTAAAACTTTTTTACAAATCGATGATCCAGCTTAAAATTCTTTAAGATGGCATCACCACTGTATGCCTTTATTATGGTCAAAAGCCGTGTCGTTTTGACTTTTGGCAAGCTTCAGTGTTCTGGCAGTGGTTGCTCCCAGATTTGAAATCAGGTACAATTCTCAGTAAAATTTAGGCCAAAACAGGTGCAAGACCCCTCAGGGCTCATAGTCTGTGTTAGTGTATGGTTTATAGCTTAACTTAGAGGGCAGTAGTAGTCTTGGATATGGCTTGCCTGTATTTTTCAAATAAACTGTTTAAAATTTTCGAAAAAGTTGTAAAATTGTCATGACTTGTTTGGCTTAGTAAATTAAAAATTGTCTCCGCAGTAAATTTTTTTAGTTTTTGATGGTATCTATCAAAACAAATCTGGAGCCAAAATACAGATAAAGATAAAGCTAACGGCTGCAACCTCAACTATGGGGACTATCTTTATTTATTCTGTTTCAATCCGAATACAAAATCACATCTCTAGTACAGATCCGTATTCAGCTGAATCTGTATATGTAGGCCAGCAGCCAGAGTCGTCTTACTTATTCGAAACATCAAATGGTGTACATTGTCCCCTTCTAACTTCGAAAGCAAAGATACCCCAAGTTTCAAATCGGCAGAAGCCAGTTCTCTGGAAACCTTTGAACTGTTCTCAACTCTTGATAGCTCAGCTAACGGTTGCAACCTCAACTATGGGGACTATCTTTAGTTATTCTGTTTCAATCCGAATTCTTCAAAACAGCACTGTTCAGGATGATACCTTTTAGTTTCTTTTACGTCAGCAATAACGCCATAAAGTGTTTTCGTGATCATGAAAAATGTGAGATTAGATTATATGGATTGTACTGGATGAAAAAGTAAGATTGAAAAACTAGCTGGAAGTGTGAATTCTTATTAAGAGCCATCTGTTTTGTTCCCCAAAAAGACCATTGTTTTATTTCATATATCTTGTCAATTTAATACAGCTTATAGCAGCCATGCAATATTCAACAGTACATCTCAAGGGATTTCACCATTTTCTTGGTATTAGTTTATTACAGACCATTGCTTTAATACTTGCATTACTTATTGATGTTGATACTTGGGTGTTGATTTGGATAAGAGACTTTAAGATCATTTCCCGTCGTGATAAGTTCATATTTACAAAGTTCGCAGCAGTTAACCTGTGAAATCCTCCAAACCAGTCGAAGTATAGAGACATATACTTAAAACTTTAATCTGTCAGAGCGGGTCGTGGAGTTTTTACCTGTACTAACAAGCTTGTGCTCATTATATACTCATGTTGCGTTCAAGGTAAATAGGTTAATTTGGTAACCCAGGATTATTTGACTGTCTTTAACATACGTATTTACCCCGCTTTAGCAGCTTAACCAGGGTTCGGGTTTTTATAAGATTGGTTCCGAAACTATCAACAATGTTTTAAGCCCGGTTCACACTGCACTGGGTTTAAGGTTTAAGGTTTTAGGTTTAAGGTTTAAGGTTTAGGGTTTAAGGTTTAAGGTTTAAGGTTTAAGCAGGTTGGCGGGAAGGTTTAAGGAATGTCTGAATATTACGAAATTTTTATATCGAACAGTGTGCATTCAAATCTTTAAGGATTTTAAAAATTTTTGGTTCTGTGCATACGTAAGAAGTTCGATAACGTATATAATGAAAAATATTAATTAAACCTTCTATATATAATGTACAGCAAGCTTAAACCTAAATGCAAAGTTAAAATATTTTTAACTCGGCTTTCTTAAACCTTAAACCTTAACCTAAAACCTTAAACCTAAAACCTTAAACCTTCCAGTGTGAACGCTTCAACATAAATACACAAGTTTAACCTTAAACCTTAAACCTTAAACCATAAACCTTAAACCTTAAACCTTAAACCTTGTGCAGTGTGAACCGGGCTTTAGACCTTCGTTCGTTAACTTCAGCAACCAATATTTTCCTATAATTGAAGCACTTTTCTAAAAAATCAAACATTGTTGCAATTCAAAATTTTGAATACGGAAAATGACGGAAGATTAAGAGTCATCAATTTTGATGCTTCTGTAGACCAGAAATTATATATCTGCGCAATCCCGTTATATTTAATCAGGATTTTCTAGGATCGGATCGGGTTTCGTCATGTGTAATGTAACTGATATGGGAAAGGTCTTGGTATAGCTTGGCCAGAACTGTGTGCTTACATCCTTCTCAATGTTGGAAACTAATCCAAATGGCTCATCTCAGACAGAATACAAGTAAATTTCACAAGAAGTTTTATTTCTAGCCCTGACGGCTTTTGTCGGGGCTCTGTCGTGACTTATTTTTAATTGTTATGCGAAAGTTAAGATTTCAAATTAGAAGATTCCTCTCAGCGGTTCATTAGGCATAACTCAGGTAATGTTAGTGCTGCCCAGTGCAAATTATATGACAACCCATTAGCGCCAATCCGTGTGTTGACGAAATTTGAATGCTTCATTAGGCGCTGACAATCCTTTCAGTGAGCTAATTTT
Organism: Trissonchulus latispiculum; assembly: GCA_030248195.1. Taxonomy (NCBI): domain Eukaryota; kingdom Metazoa; phylum Nematoda; class Enoplea; order Enoplida; family Ironidae; genus Trissonchulus; species Trissonchulus latispiculum. Next base: position 7,120 of record JASAND010007552.1, on the reverse strand, counting down.
GCTAATTTGTCAAAGTTTCTGCAAAAAGCAGATATCTTCTTAATCTAAGTTTATTGTCGATTTCTAACTCTAGTGAAACGTACGTAACGTACGTACAGTAGCCCGAACAACATATTTGGATTCAACGGTGTACGATAGAAGGTGGTATGGTGAATTTGGTCTGTTATTATTGACAAAATAGGAGGTATGCATCGACATCCGTCTGTGCACACTTACAACAAGCAGACTTCTTAAAAGGAGCAGCATCACGACGCAGGAGCAAGCTTCTTTAGTTTATGACTATTTTAAAATTCATCTCTCTGAATGTTTCTTCGTTCAGAAGAACTGAACTGGGTAAATACTTTAGAAATAATCCGATACATGATCTAACTGGTCTTAAGTTTGATGCCGTTATGGAGCACAACACAGAAATCTATACTGTTCAAAATGTTTGATCGACTATGCTATTTTGGCTATCGACTATTTTGGCCAAGGCTTTAACTATGCTAGTTAACACGGACCTTGTAAAGTGCTAACTACCATTAAATTGCTCAAACTTATTTGCTTATTACTTAAAAATGTTTAAAAGCTTCGACACAACCAAGAGGGGCCTTGCTAAAAGAATATTATTATTATTATTATTATTATTATTATTAATTAATAATGAAATAATGAGCACCACGTCATAAATACAAACTGGAAGACATCCAAAGCTACCGTCAATATTTTAAAATTGAAATTTTGTGAATCCATAGGCTTAAGTGAGAAGCTACTGGTAGGCTTCCCAGCGGACAAAAACCTACACTTGTTTGTTTGTTACAAAAACCAGTTGGAACAATGTTGAACATATAGTATAATTTTAACGTTCACAATAGACAGATCGTTTTGTGCTAGCTTAAACATAAATTTTAAAAAATATAGAAATTTCTGCTTTCTGCAACCATTTGCTCTAGTATGCGCACATGTTATAAAATAGTTTTATATTTGTCACCTAATAAACGAATTTCAGTCTTTTTCATGTTGATTTGATCTTCGATATTTAGGTATTATTGTTTTTAAAAGATGTTCTCATTGCTCACACTAACTGTGGTGATCACAGAATAGATTGGATAGCAAAACTGCTGATAAACTGACAATGTTATCACTTGATAGCTGACTACACAGTTTGCCAACTCAGAGGATCATGGATCATGACTCACACCAAAAACCCTAACAAGTATATACGAGTCCAACACAACACAGCATTCCCCCTGTTTAAATGTATTATAACTCTTCAGAAAGCTTCTTTTTTTAACGTTCAGTCTTTGTAAATCATCCGCCTCATATTCCCTTGAGGCTGGGTTATATCTTTGAGGAGGCTGTCTGTCTCTTCTAGGGTAACGATTAGGTGGTTCTCGGATTCGCGGGTCTGGAACCTGTCCGATGTTGTCTGCTGGAGGGTGTTGGTTTCTCTCCAGAGGTAGCATCATAGCCTCCGCCGTCCAATATTGAGGATCGAGCCTTTCATCTTTCGGCATGCATGGGTCTTCCGTGACTTGCGAGAATTCCAGACGGTTCCATCGTCCAACTTGTATGTGTACTTTCCCAAAACGTTGACTTTCTGCTTTGGTCGACTGTAGCGAACTTGACTTTTGGCCACTTGAGGCTTTAATGTTGGCACAAACTCATCCGCTCTGCATTCAGAGCTAGCGACTTCTTTGTTTTTAGTTTCCGATTCCGACATTTGTCTCCAGATTGGCGTTTCCATGAATCGGTGAGTTTAGCTTTGTTCTAATTTTTCAAACAAATAGCAGCTCAGCTGGGGATCTAGAATCTTTTTCGGTCCTGGTCAATCTGATGGTTAACAGCGTTTGAGTTACCGCTTTGTTCCAACTGTAGCCTTCCAATTGTAAGACTTGCAACCGTTCTTTCAGGACTATGTTAACTCGTTCAACTTTGCCGTTTGCTTGAGGATTATAGAGGGCAGTTAGATTATGCTTGATGTTCCAATCTGTGGGATATTCCGCAAAGGTGGCACTTTTAAACTGTGGCCCATTAGCCGTTACAATCTTTCTGGGAAGGCCATATCTGGAGAAGATGGAGTCCAGGAACTTGATCACCGTAGACGTGGTAATGTTCCAGTAATACAAGCTTCCACCCATCCTGAATAATAGTCGTAAAGGACAATAAGATAAGGAGAATATTGAGGGCTATTGTATCAATACCAAGCTTCTGCCAAGGTTTTTCAGAAGGAGGTATGGATTCGGTTTCTGTTTTTAATGGTTGTCCGGTCGTTGTTTAGCCGGTGTCCAAGGAATTCCAGTTTAGTCTGCGATAAAAAGACCTTTTCAATTTCCAGGCGGACGTTGTATTTTCTAAGCGCTTTAGGACCTCATGTAGTCTTAGGTCGTGTTCCTTTTGTGTTTCTCCATTTGTTATATCATTTAGATATCATATATCATTTGTTATATCTGTTATATCATCCTGATACACAAGTACACCAGGGATGCCAGCTAGGATGATTTGCATCATTTTTTGAAATGTTGCAGCAGAAGATGTGAGGCCCATCGGTAGTCTTTTGAATTGGAATAGGCCGTCTTCAGTAATAACGGCTGTCTTCTTCAAGTTTTTTGAGTTCTGCGGAAACTTTTCCATTTAACCTTAGGGCACACGTCTTACCTTTTGATTTACAGGCACTGAATTCTCCATTGTTTGGGTTCTGTCGACAAATGCTCTGATGGCACCAGCATTCGCCGAAAAGGCTTGGATATTCTTCTGTGATAGTCGCTTCATTGATAGAGTTTACAGTTAAAGTTGACCCATCTACGTCTACATCTACGTTGATTTCTAGATTTGATATAATGTCACGTCCTAAAAGGCATTTGGATCCTTTAACTACTACAAAGTGTGCTGTAACAGATTCTTTACTCAGTCCTACAATGTGGTAAAGGTACCAAGGACGTGAAGTTTATTCCCACCAAATGCAGTAAGTTGTCAGGTCATTGTGGAAATGTTTGTGGAAAACTTGCGGTGTCAGAATAGATACCGGTGATCCAGTATCAACGACGAAGGACACCGGAATAGAGGTGCAATTAGCGTCAGGATTTCTTGTTTGAATTCGTAGAGTACATTGGATTTCTTGTTGACTATCTTGATAGGACAGATTAATTATCTGAACGGGATCGGGGTTGTTATCGTCATCAGTTTCTGATGGGCTGTATTGGTGAGCTTGAACAGCATGAACTCGTCGTGGATTTGTAGTTGGTTGCCTTTGTTTACTCTTGGATTGGCAGATTTTGGCAAAGTGTCAAATTCTATGACAGAAATAACAGTTTGAATTAATTGTGGGGCAATTGTCACCTTTCCTGCGTTGGTTCCCCGACATCGCATACAGTTACCTTTTGCTTGATAGCGTACTTTAAATGGCTGAAATTTCTTGAATATGGCTTGAACACTTGAAGGGTCGTTACCAGAGGTGATGACTTTGGCAACTTTCATGGCCTGTTCAAACTGTCGCAACAACTGCAGAGCTTTTCCAACCGTAAGGTCCTTCTCCATAAAGAGTCTTTTTCGTGATTTTTGATCCTTGACTCCCTCGACGAGCTGATCTCTAATCATTTCTGACGTATTGTTGAAGTTGCATGCAGCCGCCAAAGAGCAAAGACTGGTATAAAAACTGTCAGTAGTTTCCTTCCGTTGCTGATGCCTCTGACGAAACTCGTGGCGAGCAGCCACAACGTTAGTTTTGGAAGAGAAATGTTCCCGCAATTTGAAAAGCACGTCGTTGTACGTCTCTTCTTCTTCCCCGTTTACCGGTAACGTCTGATAAACCTTGTGTGCTTCCACTCAGAGTTGGCGCCGGGTCCGGGTACCCGCGGGGACCCGTGGGTACCCGCGGGCCGGGCCGGGTCCGGGTCCAACTTTAGGACCCGCGGGTCCGGGTACCCGCGGGTCCGAATCCGGGTCCGGGTCCAAAATATTGAAGAAACTTGATATTGGTACATTTAGGAATGCTAGAACATTATAATTTGTTGTTTTTCTAAAAAAAGGTAGAACATTGTTTGGCATTGAGATAGAATGTTTAGTAGTTTCCTAGATACAATGTTTAGTTGTCTAGCTGAGGTCTTTCTAATTTATGTTGCACTGCTGGGCTAGTAACAGAATAATTCGAATTGATAAGTTAGTATAAGATTTTGCAATGCACGCAAAAGTAAATTTAGTAAACAAGCTCAAGGACATTGTTTTAAAATACAAGCCACCAAAAATGCATTCACCTTCTTTCCTCCAGAGCAATCCTTAGTCATCCGAAGGACACTCTCTCACAGTGACTCTGGACACATGACAAAAAACTGCTACCAATATCCCATACTAGCCCTAGCACTCAAATCATATAAAACTTGTCGTAAAGCGTAAAATAAATTTACCTAAGCTTATCGCAGGTTTTATTCATAACTGGGCTAGCTGCTGTGAAACTTAAGACTGCAGTGAAATTTCAGAATACAGTAAAGGTTTGAAATGCAAACTGGTTGTTTTTTTGATCCGGGTACCCGGATCCGGGTCTGGACGGGTGCGGGTCCGGCCGAACGGGTCCGGGTCTGGGCCGGGCCTGAAAGTTTGGACCCGGAGCCAACTCTGCTTCCACTCCGACATAAGTCAACAAAATAGCTTTCTTCCGATTATCCGGAACACCAGCGGCGGTGAGATAAGTTGGAATCGGTTTTCCCACTGTTTCCAGATCATAGTGGGCTGTCTTGGTTGATCCAGGAATGGTATTGGTGGACGGAGATTTTCCATTGATTAAATTCACACTCGACGCCACAAAATGTGGTGATCACAAAATAGATTTGATAGCAAAACTGCTGATAAACTGGCATTGTTATCACTTGATAGCTGACTACTCAATCTGCCAACTCAAAGAATCATAACTCACATTACAAACCCTGACAAGTATATACGAGTCCAACACTACACTAAAACCTACTTTAGTGTTTCATGTTGTCCAACCTGTTAAAAGGTGGTGACAGTGACAGCATTTTTAAAGTTTCATTCTGTATTCGTTGTTTAACTAAAATACTGAAAGTGGTTTTCCTTTAAGGTGCTGGTTTCCTTTCGGGTATTTTTGACTCCTACGGCTTTAATCCTTTACGCAAAGGGCTAAAACTTACGAAATAACCTATTTCCGTGCTCTTTAACATTTTAGGACCAGTCCCGTATTTTTAGGCCAAAAGATAAGAAAGTTTTGGTTTTTGGCCTTAAGCTCCCAGTAGGTAGACAAGACACGGGATTGGTTGGCATGGCTGGAAAGAGGACTCGAAAATTAACATTTTTGCTCTTACAACCTTTGAGCTATCTCCAGTGGTTAAGTCAGTATAAGCAAAAAACTGTTTTTAGGGTCAAAAAATGGCCATTTTCGAGGAAATCAGTTTTTTCAAAATTACTGCCACATGTTCAGGACAAAATTGGCTTAGTTATACTCAATCGATACATCGTCCAAATGCACATTTTATGAATGCCTATTAGCCGGACTTTATTGCTTTCAGCTAGAGATTTGGCCGAAAAACCATTTTGGCAAAACTGCGATTATTTTGTTTCGAACATCGATTTCTCAAAAACTACTCGACGGATTCCGGAGATTTTCGGCAGAATCAAAATTCGCACTTCTGCGGAGGGACATGTTTCTTGGTTTGGGCTAAAACATATTGAGTAGCAAGAAAACTCAATACGAAGTTGCGAAATTTCATGTTACTGTGCATTTGGCCGATTTTCTCGACCGTTAAGACCGGGTGAGCCAAATCCAGAAAAACGTCCCTCGGCCCATATGTCCTTCATATCGTGGCACAAAAAGAACTTTTCGCCGATTCTTCAGTTTTGAAAAATCGATGTTCAAAAACTTTTGGTCTATATTCATCCGGTTAGATGTCAGCTTGTCCGAAAATTTCTGCTATTTTTTTGCTAATTTTGCCAGTTCCGTAAGCTCATGTGAATGTACAGATAATAAGCTTTAAAACGATGTACAAAGCTCTTTGGAACTCCCAAAATTGCGAAAGTTATAGCGTTTCAAAAAAATCACCACAAAAGCATTGCACAAAAGGATACCACCACCTTAAGAAAATATACTAGATCATCTTGTGCTGCATACAGCTTATTGAACATTCTCATGTGGGCCACATGAAACTGTCACCAAAGTGCAATAAATACAAAAGATTGGGTTTACTAAGATTTCTTAATAACACTTTTTATTCCGGCTAGAGCCGGAATGTATAAAACGGAAAATTTGTATGTTTTGCGTGTGTTAGCGCAGTCTGGTGGAGAGGAAGCCCTATCTTCAGCACAGGGCTAGTATAAGGAACCTTTTTGATAAATTCTAGAGAGACTTTAAGCAAATTAGGTTTGAGTCGACTAAGATTGTTAAATTGCATAGATTTTCCTAGTCGGTGAATGTCAATAGCCTCTACTGTTGCATAGTTTTTGGCTTTAGTGTTGCGTGTTGCTTGGAACGGAACAGCACAAAAGATCAGAACCTAGAAAGCTGGTTTTGTCTAAATCAGCTCAATCAGTTCTTGGGAATTTGTTCAGAGCACAAGATTCGAAATGACAAAGTAGAATATTAAACGTGTTCAGCTTCAGCAACTTTTAGTTTCATCAAGAGTACATAATAACTAAGAGTGTGACAAGCGCCACACTCTTAGTAATCAGGGCCGCGTTGCAAAAGATTCTCCTAAGCCTAGGAGCGCTCCTAAGTTCAGCTTAGGTGGCGACTTAGGAGAATCGGGTTTGAAAAGATTCTACTAAACTAGGAGTGCTATCCACCACTCCTAACTTTTCTCCTAAGTTGCCTGGATTTAGGAGCAGCGCCAGCTAAACTTAGGAGAAATCTTTTGAAACGGGTTTAGGCGGTCTCCTAACTTCCTCCTAGACAGCTCCCAGACATCCTTCTAAGTACCCTCCTAGGAGGGCACTTAGGAGAATCTTTTGCAACGCGTCCCAGGCTTGGGACATCATCTGCACGATAACGGCTGACCCCCCACAAATTGGACCCCAGCGACCCCCCCACAAATTGGACCCCAGCGACCCCCCCACAAATGAGTACCTAGTACACATTTGTGTACCGTCACTCGCTTGTATGTGTAATGAAAATGAAAAAAATGAGCAGTATTTTGCA
>JASAND010007551.1:0-63902 GCA_030248195.1 Trissonchulus latispiculum | reverse complement strand
ATTTCTGTAAGGTGACAATTTTTATAAATGAAAATTCTTACTGCAATCTACCCCTCCGGCGGGAATATCATGGGAAAGACCATTTTTCTTTTAAAAAGAAGAAGGCAACTTACATCTTACTTTCCGGTTGCTAAACAACTGGAGGTCGTTGTACCATCTATGCCAAACAAAACCGAAAAGCCAAACTGTGAATCAGAGTCCGTAGTGAAAAGTGTGATTGACCGCATAATTTCAGTGGTGGTATTTATATAACTGCTGTAGCTTGCTCTGTTTATGACGTCCTGATCTTCTAGTATATATTTATGGTTAGTGTATTAGTAGACGTGTTGGGCACTTTTTGCTCCTATTTTGAGGTTTTGCTGCATTTCCTAGTTTGTTGGCACATTGTTTACTTTTGTGCAATAAAGGGAACTTCGAATTTTTTAAGTTGTAGTTACTTATTGAGTTTTCCTAAGAAATAAAGTAATGAAACTATTGTTATTTAGGTTAAATTTAAATACTTCGCTATAAATATTTGTTCTATATTGAATAAATTATTCCATACTTTATTAAGTCAATATATATATATTCCCCAATATTAATTGGCTAACAACATTGCCTAGCTTGCTGGGGAAATGCTTTTCATGATAGAATTTGAATAGCCAGGAATGGAAAAAATAGAGTGGAATCTTGTTGCTTGAATAAATCGCTAAGCTACTCGATCCACGAATTATTACACAGTTCCATATACCCTGAGTTATTGTTTGAGGCCGGTGTGGTATGCTACGCATGATGACGTCCGCATGTAAGCCTTCCCCCTTAGGCATTAAACATTTTAGCATCCACGCAAACTTTTGATAGTTTTAGTGGATTCATTTAATATAGTTGTACGATTTTCTTTGGCATTTTCAAGGAGTTCAAAAAGGATTCGAAATAACGGCATACTTTTTATTTTGTCGCCAAAATCGAACTTAGAGGTTACAAATCTTACACATTAAGAAATTCTTTGACTAATAAAATATTTAAGGTCTTCTGGTTGCATAGCTTTTAGTTTTAGAGTTGGGGTCGGTTCCAATTTTCGAAACTGGTTCCGGTTCTAGGGTGCCAGTTACAGTTCTAGCTTCCGGTTTCCTATATCAAGTACGAAATTTGCAGTGATAACTGTCTTTGTTATTTAACATTTGTAAGGGCTTATAAAATCAAAATGAAGAGCAATGCTGTAAATGAATTGGATTATCAAGCAAGCAGAAAACAGATTTTAGAAATTTTTTGTTACTGTAGAGCATTTTTTGGACGTCTTGTCCATGCCAAACATTAAAACCTTTCTTTACTTTTGTCATACGATACAAATTGTTTCGACAGTTAACTGCAGTAAGTACTGTGTATCAAAATGTTCATGATGACTATTGTATGGTAAAACCTGAAAATTAATATGTGGTATTTAGAATAATGAACAGACAGCCTACCATACCCAGAGAAATCTTACTGGCAAGAAAACTTTTCAAAAATAATTGCTGAAAGCGTTGTTTTAAATTTCTTGAAGCAAAACTACAGTTGTTTGCGCAGGTAGTTTCCTGAAAATTTAACTATACATAGTTAAGATACTTGAGTGATTGTGATAGGAATATAAATTTAATTTAGTGCGAAATTGACTGCTTTCTTTTACACAGATAACAGATTAGTTCTGTTGACGCCTCTTTCCATTTACTAGGTACCTTCACTCTTAGGAATTTTGCGTCAGAAGCCGAAGAACTCACAGAAAAATAGGAAATCAGGTATTGCAATTTACAAATGTTTTTGCTCCTGCAAAAATTTAATTGTTCTTCGGAGATAATGTTGAGCCCAGGTTGCGTCCAGAATAATTGAAAGAGTCCATCAGGAACCCCATCCATTTTCCAACCGTATGCCGAGTCTAATCTACGCCTACTCTACTTTGAGGTCTACGACCTACCCATCTTGCTGTACAGTTTTTGTGACCTAGACATCCGGTTACCGGACATGGACCGGATGTGACCGGATTTTCGGATATGTCTTGGGCCAAGGACCTATGTACTAGAGTATGAATTAATTAGCATTCTCTTTCCGAATCTGAAGCGTTTTTATCGATTTGGCATCTGGTAACCGGATATAGACCGGATATGAGGGTTTTACCGGATTCTCCTCCTCCTGAGGTTTCTAAAAATATATACTTTATATAGACTAGCTGCAAAGGTTAACTCAGGACAAGCGCTCACAGTTCGGTTCCAAGAATTTTTGGTCAGACTTTAGCAACGAGACCACACAGTAACACACACGGTTGCTGCGGAGTGAAATCCAGTAGAGAAGTTTGTTCTACGGTTAAACGATGCAGTCTTTGGTTCTATTCCTTACCTGGATTCTTATTTATTTTCGTTTTATGTCTGACAAATATCGATGACTATTGAGTTGTTTTATTTACACAGACTTCGCTGGTTATTGGAAGCTATGGTTGAATTTAATCTGGTAAACAATCCTGACCAGTTCAAAGTTCTTATTGGAGCAACTGGCAGTGTTGCTTCTATAAAAATACCAGAACTTACTTCACGTAAGCTTTGACATTGCGTTACTTAATGAGGTTGCGTCGTAGGTTTCCTTTTGTGCAGTCTTCTGTTGAAATGCTGTAATTTGTCAATTTTTAGAGTTAGAAAGTAGTTTTATAGATCAATTTTTGAAGCTTTCAATGAGTAGGCGTCATTGCCTGCTTTTCGCGCAGTCCAGTTGACTCAAGATAGCTTGGGTTCAAACATCGATTTCTCAAACGTGTGAAATTCAGCCAGAATTTCTTTTTGCGTTAAAGAAGTGTTTGACTCAGTGGCTAGTTTATACTCCTGAAAATCCGCCAAATGCAATTTGACACGAAGCTTAATCCTGTTGCAGTGTTATGAAATCTCCGATCAAACTATAAAACTACAAATGTGGCTTGTCCACTGAATCTGTAACTTGAATAACTAACTCAGCGGGTGAGGAGAATAAAATGTTTACAGTGTGATAGTTTAGCAGTGATAGATTGTGTGATAGACTAGCGAGTACAAATATTGCCGACATTTGCGTAAAGTTTCATCCATTTTCCTAAAGAATTGCAGTTTAGCTTCAACTGCTGCTCAACTTCAACTGCGGTTCAACTTTACATAAGATGATAACTGATAACATACCACCATCTTAAATTTAAAATTATTACAATTAATCTGAATTCTGATAAAGCTTAATTTCTGTGCAAAGGCCACAGAAAATGTTTTTCGAAATGTTTTATATATACTTTTGTTCCCTTATATACTCAGTTACAATTTTTCTTATTCTCATTTAGCTGAAAGTCTTATTATCTTACGCTTTCAAGCATTTTACTTTAATCTGAGTAATTTGTCAGAGCCAAGCTCGCACCATCCAATAGGTCAGAAAAAGTTTACGGAAATGGCTAGACTCTCTTAAATGTCTGAATAGTGAAAATATGTTTTCAGTGACAGTGCTAAGTAACAGGAAGGAAAAGATTGTTCATACTTGTCTTGTCTTTTTAAAACGTTTTGGTTGAAAACAACAGTTTGAGATTAAGGGACGGTGTACAAAAGTTAAATTTTCAATTTTATGATAAAACGTGTTAAAATAAGTTGCCTAGTTTCTATGTCTAGTGTTGTCACGTTAGAGAAAAATCCGGGCCCGGGCCGGTCCGGTCTGATCAAATCTTAATCCGGGCCGGGCTCGGGCCAGGCCCGGCCCCGGGCCCGAAACAGGCCCGGATGACAACACTAGCCATGACCATGTGCTCAAATATGGGTACGAAAATTCTAGTTTTAACTTTGCATGGCTAATCAAGTTATCGTTTATTGTTTTTGTTGTAGAAATTTTGAGCATTGATCCATCTGTAAGAGTTGTAGTCATTGTTACTGAAAAAGCCAAGCACTTTTTCAGTGAAAAGAATTTGCCTGCCAACGTTACCATATTCACTGACAGGTAACTGATAGTTGAATAAGCTTTTTAACATGCTTTCTCCTCCACAGTTTTCCGTTTTCATTTTTTGCAATATTTTGTAATTCATTAATTTCAGAAGAATGGTAAATGGTAAATGGTTGCAAACGCATGATAAACGTTGCCTCAATCTTTACCAGCTGGTACTCTGTGTGATGTTGCAACTGCTCAGCTTAATTATTTTTTGACTTTCCAAAACTAGATCTGGGCTCGCTGTCGCTCTTCTTTGAATGCTGGTTAAAGGCTGTAGCGATTAACTGAAGTTGTAGCCAACAACTTATACTAACGTGTAAGACATCTATGTGAATGATTTATACATTTCTGCAAATTGTACTGTTGTTGAATCCAGTTTTTTTATTTAGAGATGAGTGGACCAGCTGGACCAAGCGAGGTGATCCTGTCCTTCACATTGAACTTCGCCGATGGGCCGACGTCTTTCTCATATCACCCCTCGACGCCAATACCCTGGGGAAACTAGCGAATGGGCTTTGTGATAATTTGGTGACCTGTGTGGCTCGTGCCTGGAATCTGCGACAGGGACCCCTGTTCTTTTGCCCTGCCATGAATACCCTGATGTACGATCACCCTCTAACTCGACGCCATATTCGCTTCCTCTGTGATACTTTAGGATATACGGAGCTCCCAGCCATCTCAAAGGTTCTTATGTGTGGAGATGTGGGTTCTGGCGCCATGTCGTCTGTTCCAGACATTGTAGCCACGATACGTGAGCAGTTTGAAGAGCGAAATGGTCCAGTGAAACAGCCCAGTGGGGGGCTCAAAACGTGGCTTCCATTTGTGGTGGCTCATGCGGCGATACTCCTCTTCGTTTGCTTGAAGCAATGAAGTAACTAGAGCGAGAATAATTGTTAGGATCTCGTGCGTTTTTCCCTCCAGTCCTAACTTTTGATTTTTTTGACCGATAACTTTTTAATTTTGTGTGGGTGCATACTGAAGGCATAAAGAAATGAAGAATCCTAAAATTTCAAAATTTTTCAAAAATTTTAAGTTGTAAGTTGGTGGGTTGATCAAAAACTAAGGGGATCAATAATTGTTTGGCCCGGATTTTGCTAAAAACTTGCCTACAGGGGCATCTGAAACCCCATTTTCGATTCAGCTTTTTGTTAGCTCGGGATAAGCTTATAGTTTAAGCTTACAACTTTAGGATCTCTTTAACTATTTCCCCCCAACTCGTTTGGGGGGGGGGGAAATAGTTAAATTGGGGTCATATGTGCAAAGATGTCTTTAAAAGTTGAAATATAGATGATAGAGGTTATCTGGGAGATCCTGACCTATTCTGAATGAAAAATGAAATAATCTTCCAGTTCTTTGTGTTCAAATCAAAAATACTTATTTTAAAACCATTTATTAGCTCAAGCTAATTCTTAAAATTTCATATGTTTACAATGAACTAATGCTAACTTAAATAATTCATGAAAGTTAAACATTGAATACTTTTAAAGATTTTTAAAATTTAACTTTTTTAAAATTTTTTGAAAATTAAAGTTTTTAGCTATAAAGCGATTAGAAGTATCTGTTGTCAGTTCCATTTGTATATATTATTACGCTTGCGGCTTGCAGTTACTTTAATAGGAGTTTATGTGTAGTTCCCAATTTGGGGGGGGGGGAAATAGTTAAATTGGGTCTTTGGGGGGGGGGAATAGTTAAAGAGATCCCAACTTTAACTCATATTAAGCTAATGAAAAGCTGAGTTGAAAAACTGATTTCAGATTCGTTCTCAGCGCCCTAGAACACCCTGTGTGCAAGTTTTTAGCAAAATCTACGTCAAAATTTTTTATGCCTGTTGCTCCCTTTACCAACTCAAAATTTAAAATTTTTCAAAAGTTCTAAATTTTTGAATTTATCAGCCTCCAGTAGGCACCCATACAAAATTTTAAAGCTACATTTTAATTGGTCAAAAAAATCAAAAGTTAGAGCTGGGGGAGTGCATGACACCCAATCGTTGTTTGTAATTTAATTTGTATAGGGGGTTTCTTTGCTTGTTATTTGTACCATTGTTTTGTTGTTCATTAATTTCAATTAACATTGACACTGTATTTTGGCAATTATTACTCCTGATTTCTTTGAACTTTGTTACATTTCTATTCCGGCACCTGCCAACACACATTACACAGGGAGTTACATTTTGTTTTGAGTGAGATTTCCTCCCATTATTGCTTGAAAATGAAACTGAAATTGTGGTGTAAGTTAAGAGTAAGTATATGGGAGGAAAAGTCTGGCCGTCTTTATTGGTCCTCTTTCTTTTCCGATGATTACTGCTTAAAAGTGGGGGACAGCTGTATGTCTTAAATTAGACAGAATAATAATACAGTGTAATTTAAGACATCAGGAAATAATATTGTTGTCATTAAAGATAGTACCGTACGCAACCAGTCGCCTCTGATAGCCGTGAACTTATTAACTCTTTTGAAGGCCCATTGGATGTATCTAACGTTGTGTTTATTATTGAAAATTATACATTGTGAAATATGAAGAGCACGAGACTATTCTTGTCTAAACTTGAGAATGTCTGACCAATTGAGAGGTTGTTAATACCTCTGTTATACAAGTGTGTACAGGGACCCAAATTTTTACAATCCGACTTGACATTTTAAAGGCAGGAAGCCTGTACAATAAGGAATGAACAATGTTGTATGCGGTTACACCAAAACTGTAATATCTGCGTGCTTGTTATTTCATGTAATTTTAAAATTTAAGGCAGACACCGGTGCGCCCCTTTAGGTCACTAGTTACGACTAGGAAATGGCTATTGTAAACGTCAAACAGCTTTTGTGTCCACGCGTGGCGTGTGGTACACTACTTACGCTACTTCCGTGATTTTGATTGGCTTAGAACAGTCTTTTCTACGCATCTTTTCTGTAAACGTACTGTTGTCTTACGGTAGTATCTCTCCCTTCCCCGTGCAAACAGTCATTACAGTTGTGCATTCTGTTTGTGATTGGTGCTTTTTCTGATTGTACAAACGGACTTCGACAGAATATGTCAGCTGCCCTGGCGAGTAGCACTGATCCAGTTGAAAGATCGAGTAACAGTGATAAGGGTATGTTAGCTTTGGCCGTGATTGTGATCTTGAATTTATGTCCTGCGTCCTTGGTTTGTAAATTGTGCGTGTTCCTAATCACTTCGTATTAAACAAAATGGTTTTAATTAGCATCTAGGGATTTTCATGCTTTGTATGTATTAGAAACTTTGGTGTTTTTTTCGGAATTTAGTTCTGCGAAATTTCTGAATTCATTCATGGAAAACAAAAATCAAGGGTCTTATCTCGATTACCCCCCACCACTGAGAATCCTTAAGAACATGAATCTGAAGTCCGTTTTTCGATTCAGCGTTTTGTTAGTTCAGTGTAAGTAAAGGTTTAAGCTTAAGAAGCATGCTTATTAACTAACGAAAGGCTGAATCGAAAAACGGACTTCAGACTCGTGTTCTGCAACCCCGAAAACCCCTATATACAACTTTTCATCAAAATCGAAGACAAAAAATTTTTCGGTTTCCCTTGGTCCCCCACTAGTCCTTCGAAAAAAATCTAATTTCACTAAATCGAAAAATTTGCGATATTTGAACTCAGCGTAGTCGAAAACATACCCGTAGTAAATTTTAGCTCATTTGGTCAAGTTTTAAGGATTTAGAGTGGTGGGGTGGGGGTAATCGAGATATAAGACCCACCTAAAGTTCGTTTTAAATACTTGCTAAAATTTTGCCCAACGCAGATTTTATTTTTAGGATAGGATTGATTAAAGCTGGTCCATTTGTATAATGTTGCAGTTACAATCTTATCAGGAAAATGTACTCAACTTCCTGAATCTTGGTTTTTCAAATTTAATTTATGAATTTCAAATCAAAATCAAATTTTTCAAATTTAAAATCTTGGTTTAATAAATTTCTGCAATGTCGAAAATTCACCGGTGATTCTTCACACCTGTGTCTAAAATTCGCAAAACTTAACCAATTCAGCTCCGATTTGGTATGGGGCATTTAAACATATTTCTGATCCATCTGTGACAAAAATTTAAAATTTTCAACAATTTAAATTTTTAAGTTTTTCAAGGAGGGACCAAGAACCAAAACTTTTTTGTCTCCGATTAAAAGTCGTATGCAGATGTTTTCATAGTCGCTGAACACAAATCTAAAAACCGTTTTTCGAGCTAGCTTTTCGTTAGCTAGAAGTAAGCTTAAAAGTTAAGCTTATATCTTTAGCTTGTACACTGCTAACTAAAAGCTGGCACAGGACCGTTTTATAACTAATCAGTATATAAAAATTAACTCCTATCATTTAAAAGGGTAATTTCCCCGTGGCAC
Organism: Trissonchulus latispiculum; assembly: GCA_030248195.1. Lineage (NCBI taxonomy): Eukaryota > Metazoa > Nematoda > Enoplea > Enoplida > Ironidae > Trissonchulus > Trissonchulus latispiculum. The sequence continues at coordinate 55,628 of JASAND010007551.1, read as the reverse complement.
CGACGAGACCGGCCGACCGTCGATGGGCCGTTTTCTGCCAGGCCGTTCAATTACACTTTTCACCCTACCATGACATGAGCTCAGCTCTAACACTACAGGGAATCGCTAACCCCAAGGCCTGTTTTCCAGTTCTTTGAGTGGCAAAAATCGAGGCGCCGATTCGTCCCTCCAACATCACCAGCTGCTGTGCATAGAATGGTTTCAACCGGAAGTAATGTAGGGTCATTCCCTGTCCGTATAGCGGCGGGCCCGACCTTTCGATTTCTTCTATCGAAACAACCCTAACCGAAAGCTGTTTACGAGCTGATAAACTTTTGCAATACAATCTACACCCAAGAATGAATTCATGCTATGTACGGCTAAGTATATTTTGCATATAAATTTTGGAAATGGGTTGTATTTCCGGGAGTCGGTTCCGATTCAGAATTCGTTATCTGGAAGTATGCTTTAAAGTTAAGCTTAAATCTTTAGCTTGTACTGCACTAACGAAAAGTTGGATGGAAAAACGGTTTCCAGGTGCGTGTTAAGCGACCCTGAAAACTTTTCAGCAAAATCGGAGAGAAAGGACATTTTAATCCTTAAGAAACTTAAAAATTTTAAAAATTTTAAATTTTTGTCACAGATCGATCAAAAATGTGTTCAACTGTATCCATACCAAATTTGAGCTCAATAGATTCAGCTTAGCGAATTTTAGGTACAGGTGTGCGTGTACGGGAGAATCACCTATACGGATGACCATCACTCCAAAACCTTCGATGCTTCTGCATTGATTAGTAAACTGTTTGTGCAAAAACAATGTTGGCAGCTTTACTATAGCCTCCTATCTTTCGAAAAGAGTTTGACGAGCTGCTTCTAGTAAATAATTATAATATCAAAATTTCAGCTTATGAAATCTCCTGCGGTAATCGCCACGTAACTGCAAGAAACTCTCATGAAATTGTAACAAGAATATATACGTAATCTGTAGAAGTTAGCCTAGACGGTAATTCTGCTGGCCGATCGCGATCCCAGCTCATCTAAAATATGTAGTACGGTTGCGAAAGCATAGATTGCTCAATACTAGAAAAACTGAAGACGAAAGCAAGTATATACAGTTAATTTGTACATGGCAAATTTTTGTTCTAAGCTTATAATACTTCGCTCTGTAGATGTTTAAAGCGGTAGTTTTGCTCGATACATGCTATAGGTACCTAAATACACTGAAATGTACAAATCGAAGAAGTGGGTCTTTGAAGAAATGGGAAGAATGTGGGTCGACAAAACCTGGTGGGTTGCGGGTCGTAGGTTGCAGGTACCGTTCACGAAACGAGTACCGGTCGCGGTCACGAAATTATGACCCACATTATAACTCTAGGTTGAGGTAAAGGGAACCAAGGGACCTGTGCTAACGCGGCGTGCGAAAGTACTCACTGCTTGGGTGTTGCAAATGATTAAAACTGAAGGTGGCAGTAATCGCCCAATATGATTCATTCGAACACTTGTTGGCTCTAGATGGAACTTGTAATATGGCCGATTCGTGAGATGAACGAAAGGTGAGATACAATAAGACACTCCACTGGTGCAGGTAATACTTCTGTCATACGATGCCTAGAAGGAGAAGGAGTCGAAAATGACTAACCGGACAACATGATGAAGAATGAAAGTTGTTAGTTCACATTAATTCGAAATTTCGTTAAGAGCGTAGTGAAGAGTGAAGAGTGAAAGGCCAAAGCTTGAAAATGTACCAAAGCTACATATGCTTGAGGGCTGTCGGTTGAAACATTATAAACTCGGTCGATAGTGTGGGATAAAAATTGCATGTTATTGGATGGGGCATTGGTCTCTATCAAAACCACTCAAGGAGTGGATAAAAGTTTATTACAAGGGACAAAACTAGAAAATGTACAAAAGTAGTGCTATCAAGCGATATTATATAAGAGGAGAAAGCGGCAACCCGGTCATACAAATTAGCTTTTCCAAAGTTTGTACAGCTCGCCAGAAGCTTTAAATTTAAACTGATACCCTATTGAAAGTATATTGAAGAAATATTTTCAGTTCTGAAAAACTCGCAAGCTGATTGTATTAATGTGAAGTGAAATGGTTGCAATGGAGCACAAACGACGTATAGGTAGCTAAACTAATCTATTCGTTTCGAACCCACAAACAATACTTGGAATGTGCTAAATAGTGGTCAAAGAATTCTTTAGATTTACTGGTGAATGAAACCCGGAATTCAGAATTTTTCGGATTTACATATTCCCTATTTTTTAAAAATTATATACATTGTCGGAATTTACTCAGGATCTTTACTGTTGCCAAGCCCAAGAGTGCATAATAATAACTAAGAAAGAGTGACAAGCGCACACTTTTACTTACTGTGGGCGCTGGGGGCATGATAGGCACGATCACGACCTACTTCCCCCCAAATCAATATGATAATTCAGTTCAGTTCCTTTAATTTCTTATATATTCAATTTCATATACTTGTTCCTATTTCTGGTTGATTATATTCATTTTGGTGAAATTCAGCGGAAAACCGAGTCCGCTTATGTTAAAATGATGTTTTAGACTTCGCTGGGAATTTTGAATAATCGGAAATAAACCAACGAGTGAGCGAATGACTACGAGAAAAGTTTAGCGTATGGTGCAGTAACTAATAGTTGTATCTGTCTAATTTAGTTTTTCATTCCTACACAAATCCTGTACAGATAAGAACACGGTTTGAGTTTAAATAGGTAACAGCGGTTTCCTGTTTTTGCAACCTTCATAATAGCTACTGAGGTGTCTTTATCCCTTTTGTATCCAATGCCTACCGTAATCCAATTCTCACATTAGTCTGTAACGCATCTGTCGAATTGTCAATTTCGCTGTTGGCACTCTTGTAGTAGATCTACAAATTAATATTATTTAACGTTTAGCAAATTTCCAGAGCATGTAAACCGTTTCTAGATTTCTGTTAACATTGAAGGCTATCCTATCCTGTCGGCTTTGTGTGTATTTTGATGCATCGTAAAAGATAGAATAATCTAGAAAAGAGAGGGGGCGTCGCGTACTAAACTTTAATTTTTTGAAATTACAAACTATTTAGGCTCATAATTTTGACAAAGTAGTTTTAACTTCCTTCTGTAGACGCCCGTTCTTCAACCAATTTTCCTGACACAGACTATTTATTAATGTTTGAGGAAAAATTGTTGACCCCTCTGAAACTTTCGTCAACTTCCGATGTTTCTTTAGAAATTTTGATATCCAACAACTGTTGGGACTTCCGTTGTTAAATAGGATTATGAATAGTGTGCCTCTCTGTAGCCTCTATTACAGTTGCTTGCAAAAAGTAAACAGTAACCAGTTAGGAATAATAGTTTATATACGGTTGAGATGTGTACTTGGGCCGCAAAATTTTAGCGCTCACTTTCACACATAGAAGAAAGAGAAAAACTTTCAGAACCAAACGCTTCTCACTCCAAATTCTGGGCTGCAAGATTACGGTAGAATGAATGAATGAAACTTCAAAGAAGGCGAACACAAACAGATTGCTGGAGAAGTTTGCTATAGGAGAAGAAGAATACCTATAGTTCAACATGTTGTGAATGTCAGGTTGTTTCTTTTTAGAAGAAAATTTTCCTCGTGCTATAATTTAAAGTTACGGTCGACGGCGAATTATGTAAATAATGACACAAGGAATCATTTGGAAAACAAACGAAATCTATACTTATATATTTAGATTTAGTTTTCTATAGTTTGCAGGTCAGGTTATAGTCTAAAGTTAGATTTCTTAGAATAAGTTTTTGTAGGTGTAAATTTCTACAATGCTCCCTGAGGGTCATCTGAGCACAGCCCAACAAGATTCGGCAAAACAGTATACATACTGATACTCCCCATCTTGATGGCTCAATTTTTAGAAACATTGCAAAACCGCTTCCACAACAGTCCGCAAAATTTAGCCTCTAATTTAGGTATAAAAGACGTGATGTGACATACGTCTGTCCTGATCTCCTGCCCTACGTATACAATTACACTTTTTCTACAAACATCAGTTATACATATTATCAGCTCAGGTACCTGCCAGTACATATGTACTATCAATATTCTATCCTAACAGATTCATACCTACCGCTGCTTGCAGTGAGTTCAGAGTCAGCATGCATCTTGCACCCAGTGTGCTGATAAGCTGCAGCCAAAAGTTCTAACGTTGTTCTTTTATTTTGCTTTAGAATTGCCACGTCCATCCTCAGAAGACTCCAGCGGTCGCGTAGAATCAGAGGAGGGCGATCGACTGTCCACCAGTGATGATCCCCGACCGATTCAGTCTTCCTCGCTCTGGCCAAGACTGGGGGCTTTGGGTGGAAACGGTGGATTTCCTCTCCCACTTCTTCATCCGCCACCTTCCGCTCTATTTCCTGACTATCTCCCGTTTCAGTTTCCCTTTTGTAACCCGCTGTCGCCCTGGCTTCTCCCTCATTCCTCATCTCCTCTTCTACCCGGTCTTTCTGGGCAGGCTTCGCTTCACAGAGTTCTATCCGGCAACGTAGCTTCCTTTCCAGCTTCGCTTTCTTCGACGGCGCCACCCCTTCTGAAGTCCACACCTGTCTCCTCAGCACATCAAGGTCTCACGCCTGGGGCTGATCCAGCCGTGGCTGTCACTAGTCTTTTCCTTCCTTCTCTGGTTAGTTTGACCAACGTTCAGTTCTATTCACTGAAAGAAAATGGTTCAATGATGAATTTTTCAAAGCAGGATTTTGTCTGGACTCTGGGTCGTTAGCGAATGCAGTAACAATCCTGTCCAAGTTCGGCATTTGTCTGTAACCTTTAGGCTAATTCGAATTCAAGTGCCTGGAGCTGAAAATACCATTTTTTTAGTTTTAAGTCAAAAAACTAGTTTTTTAATAGAAACACCAATAGAATACATAAGCGATTTGAGCTTAAGTAGATCCCAGGTCACACGTTGAATGTACACATAGACAAATTGTTTTAATAAATGAGTATATTTATTCATTCCAGCTTCAGGATCCACAATTAGAATATGTCAATGGCGGCTATGGTGTCAAAAATCCACTGCTGAAATCAGGAACTCAGCCTCCAGATGTTGATCCGACTCCGGCGCCAACCAGCGATCCCAACAGTTTCGTCTGTCGAGTCTGTTCAAAGGTCAGAAAGCTAGCTGTTTAGATCGGTGAGCACCGACCGACAGTACTTTTATACTGACTGGACTGTATACATTAATGCGGATTACAAAAAAAGCTGAGGTCCTGTTAGAATGAACCCTTTTTGCTAGCAGATCGCATTAAATCAACTTTAAGGATCAAGGATCATCTTTTAATTTTGTTCCTTTTTGTATCAGTGCAGATTTTCTAATACAGCCTCTAAGAATGGACCAGGGTGCCTAATCTAACTCAGAGTTTCTAATTGAAAATATGAATTGTTATTGTTTAACATGTATAAAATCATCTTGAATGAGATGTAATTTAGAAATTCCCATTGCAAAGATTGCTGAACCGACATGTGAAGTGTCACTCGGAAATCAAAAGATACCTGTGTACATTCTGTGGAAAAGGATTCAACGACACCTTTGATCTAAAGAGACACACTAGAACTCACACCGGTAAGGAGAAATATTAACTACTTGTATGCTAGCTCTACCTTTTACAATACTTTAGTTCAAGGTGCACTAGTAGCGCTGCTACTATTGCGTATTATCTTTTTCACATATATCTGGGGCCTATTTCATATTAAAACAATTGTAGTCAGTTTATTGTGTTTCATAAAGCAATTACAATTTTCCAATCAAAATTTCCAGTTGTAAAATTGCACTACAATTCCTACATATATACCTAAAAAGGTAGATGCCACAAATGGTTGTATTTTGTGGAAAGATGTTATCGTTACACTTTCTGTTTTTAGTGAATTAGTTTTTAGCTGTTAAGCACATCCTACAGTTATAGCAGACACGCTGTCACGGTGCAAATCTTCCCCCCGTGCAAAACTTCCCCCCGGCAGATGCACCGGAAAAATTTCATAGTTATTAATAATAATAACTGCAACTGAGGTCTTAGCTAAGCTCTGGCTTATAGTTTCGAAATTGTAAAATTCAGCTTGATCGAAACATAACTTGAAACAACGCGATGATGCTTCTGTAAACTTTAGCTTTCACATTTGAGGGCAAATGAATTTTTCGACTGGTATGGTAGCTAAGCTAGCACAACAAAAATCGGAATAGCTATCAGAATTCACAGGTTTCGCAATAAATAAAATTAATTGATTAAAATTGACCAGTGCTTTGTAGTTTGTTATAACTCCATGAATCCAGATATAACTCCAGATTTCAGTCAGTTTCGCTCATAAAGCAATCAATTATACTTTGAAGATGGAATATGATTACCATAATTGGCCAAAATAATTATTTGTTATAATAGTTCGTCTGAGATACAAAATTAAATCGAAATTTATAATAAATAAAATTTCTTGAATAATCAGAAATTTTGCAGGATTAACTAAAATCATTGTTTTATTCAAGTGCTTTTTTCACATTTTATATATCTTAATTCAGAAAAAGTTTTAATAAATATATATATCAACTCTAATGTTTCTTAGGTTTTTTATATCTTATGATGTTATATCAAAGTAAAAATATGCATAAATTAAAGCATGGAAACTTTTATCTCAGAGCCCAAACCGAAGCAGGAAAAGGTAAGGTACTAAATTGAAAATTTTTTGTTTATTTCATAGAAATGATAAGCAAGAAATCAATGCATTCAATAAAGGCTAATAAAGAATTTAAGTTCAATTAAATCAGTGCTAATTTCTAAGCTTATTAGGTTTCTGATATCTTATTTCTAAGTAAAAAATAAAAAACTAAAAACATGATCGAAGTTTTGAAAATTTTAATCTCAACCACAGGTCAACGGTGAAATCGTTTCCGACGGAAAATTTGCAAGGAAAGCCTTAAGTTCAAGCTAACGTGGAAAATTTAGATTATTTCAATTAAATGAAATTTCAATTTTCAAACTGAAAATTTTATTCCAATTTAATTCAACAAAATTTTAAAAATTTAAAAATAAATTACCTTTGTTCTACTTAAAGATTTGAGCTCGGTCATTAAATGTCCAATATTTAAAGTTATTTATTTTTGCTCATAAATGAAAACATAAAATATTAAAAGCCCAAGAAAGATTAGAAGTTATCACCTATTAAAGAATTATTTCCTTATTAAGGATTATCAAATGCATGTAATAAATGATTATTTTGGCGGATTACGCTAATCATATTTCATCTTCAAAGCATAATTAGTTGCTTCTATTACTCAACTTAAACTGAAATCTGCATTATTTCTTGCATTGGTGCAAAATTTCCCCCCGGAAAATTCACACCCGTGTAATTTTTCCGGGGGGAAATCCCAGTTTTTCCGGGGGAAAAATTTTCAAGGGTGAAAAATCACACCGTGACATTCCCAAATGAACTTTAATACGCCCCCCAAAGGGGTAGACGAGGATAATGTTCAATTGATTCTAGCCAGGTTTCAGTCATTGAACGTTATAAAATTCAAATGCAAGATACAGGTTATTTCGGTTTATTGTATTTGTTGAATTTAATTCATAATTCGACACAATTTTGCCTAAGTTTTATTACAGTTCTATTTAATTAATATATAAGGACTGCCAACACAACAGGTTTGGCGACGAATTGAACTATTACTTCATCTATTAAAAACAAGTGACTGGCGAAAAATAAAACATAGAATTGTTAGAATTAATCTTAAATAGTTCCAAAAACTTTTGAATCATGTGTTGCTAACTTCACGGTCGCTCAAGACAGCTGGTGCAAATCTTCCCCCGGGGAAAGTTTTGCACCGGTGCAAAATTTCCGGGGGGAAGATTTGCACCGGTGCAAAACTTCCGGGGGGGGGGGGAAGATTTGCACGGGGGAAGATTTGCACCGTGACAACGCAAATGCTTAATTAAATTTAAACAAATAGCAGCATAAATAGATAAAGAAAAGATTTAAGTATTTGGAATTTGTAGATTTGTGAAAACAGTCCCCGAAAATTGTAATTACAACTTATACAAATAGTAAAACTGTAGTTACAGTTCTTAAAATTGTAATTACAAACAGTCGCTACAAGTGTAGTTATAGCTCTCACAATTGTACCTACAAATATGTATATGTACAAGTGTAAGTTGTAGCACTGCCAGCAGTGCTCTCAGAGATTTGTATGCACACTAGCAGGCGAAGCTCCGAGTGAAGGGCACGAGTGCGCGAAGCGCACGAGTGCCCTTCACGAGGGCTTCGCCTGCAAGTGAGCTCACAAATTTCTGTGAGCACAGCAAGCAGTGCTACAACTGGCTTGTAATATGGCTCAAAAATATAGAAGACTTTTTGTCTTCTGTATGTCATGTCTTGAAAGACTGACATCTTTTCTGAAATTTCAGGCGTTTATGTACTATCAAAACTAATTTGCATATTTCTCTTGGCGGAAAGTATATAAAGCAGGAGAAATTCTGGATCAGTGCAGTCAGTTCTACTGGCTGTCAGCAGCCTCGCTGCATACTCCGAAGGGAGAGCAGAGAAGGCTAACCGTGCAGTACAATTGTACTGCACGCTACACCGTGCAGTACAATTGTACTGCACGGTGTAGCGTGCAATTCAATTGTACGCACGCGGTTGTAGCATGGTTCGGTTACACTGAGCCATGTTACAAGTATACTTTATAGCACGGCTCTGCGTGCATTCAGAGATTTATACGCACGCCGTGCGGGAAGCTCCGAGTGCCACGCACGAGGGCTTCCCGTGCGACGCTGCATTAATCTCTGAATGCAAGCAATGTCGTGTTGTAAAGTACTTATACAACGAAACAAGCTACAAAAGAAGCTTGCCACTAAACTAATGAAACTTGATTCTCTGATGCTGCAGCTGAGAGCATAAATTCAAGCAATTTTAAAGATTACCTGGCAGTAAATTGCCGCGGCTGGGAGGCCTTTTTTTGGTGTGCAGCTGAGCTGTCTAGGTTGGAGCTCAGCTGTACACACTGCTGCGCTATGCATTTCTCTGCATGGCGCAGCAAATTAGTTTAGGTCCAGGCCTCCCAGCGTGCACCGTGCGGATAAGTAACTTATACGCACGGTGCACGATACAGAAGAGCAACAAAGCTCTCTGTAGCGTGCACTCATCTATATATACGCACGAAATTAACATAGGAGAAGAGAGAGTGAGTTGTATAATCGTGATTGTAGGGAGAGCTACAATTGTAAATTGTAGAGAACTTACAACTATGAAGCCAGAATTGTGTAGATTTCTGGGAACGGTACCACAACTATAGAAATCTACAGGCCTGTAATTGTAGTTTTATGAAATAGGCCGCTGACCGTGCCTACTGAGCCACATAGAATGACTTCGATCAAGAACACGACGGCACAAAGCTTTTTGTACTTTTTTAGGCGTTCGTCCATATAATTGCAGCCAGTGTGATAAGTCATTCACTCAACGGTGCTCGCTAGAATCGCATGCAAGAAAGGTGCACGGACAGCAGCATTCTTATGGATATAAAGAAAGAAGAAGCAAAGTACGTAAATTTCATAACGGGTTCAATTCGGACGCAACATACAGCAATAACAAGCTTTCCAAATATATGCAACCATAATATACGGGTAACCTTCATTTTGTTTTGCGTTTCCTAAAGCCCGGTTCATACCTATTTTCCGGTTGTCCGTTTGTCTGTTTGTCCGAATTTCCGTTTGTCCGTTTTGCTGTACACACAGATCAGTTCATATCTTGCTTTCCGTTTTTCCGTTTGTCTGGTTTGCTTTTATGAGTTGATTCAATATGGGATGATCATAAAATAAATAAAATATCATTATATACACCTAGTCACAACTCTTCCTTAACTTTGCTTTTATGAGTTGATTCATACTTGTTGCTTACGGACAACCGGAAAAGTAGAGCAGTGTTGAAGTGTAAACGGACAGCCCTTACGGACAAACAGACAAGCGGACAAACGGAAAAACGGAAAGGTATGAACCAGTTTGTGAACGGACAAAAAACGGACAACCAGAAACGGACAAACGGACAGAGGTATGAACCGGGCTTTATCCTTAATCTCACTGCAGAATCGGATAAACATATGTTCATACATTATGTACTCGTGATATTACGAAATATGTGTCCCTAAACCGCCTTATTGATCTTATATTTTACGTTATTCTGTTCTTCATATTGATTTGACAGGACGTGCTATTAATATTTCACATTTTCAGATATTCGTTTGCGAAGAATGTGGTTACACGGCGCAGGATTCTGACAGCTACGGAAAACACTTGCAGCTTAACCATCCTTGCAGTCCATCCTACCTACGGCACCTGGAGAAGCGTCGTCTGCTCGAAAAGCCTATCATGCCTAATCACCCAAGAGCCCAAAGCTCCTTTGGCCTCACAATGGATAAAACAGACATTCGCTCTACCGCCTCTAGTCCTGATCTCTTGCACAATCGCAGCACCTAATCGGAGAAATTAGTAACTGTAATCACGACCTATTTCAAATCTCAGTCACAATTATATAAACTACGCGATGCGAACACTTGCCTGCTGCTTCAGTCAGATTCATTCACCGGACTCACAACAGATCACATTTAGTATATAGTTACAATAACTGTAGTACACGGCTGTGAATATAAATGCTTTCGTTATTATGCAACTTGATTCAATGAAATAATTTTATCCTCATTTACAGCATCGCAGTGATGCATTCATGGACATTTAATCTCAAATTTTAAGCAACTTAGACTGTTCTAATCAACCGTTCCAGATACAGACCAGCAAGTAGGCACTTAGCTTGTTTTGATCTTAACGTTTCCATCTTTGGGAAATAAGGTAGGACTCTTACTATTATACAAGAGTACATTAACTAAGGATAGTTAAAATAAACTCGATCCTTCTTAGAAAAGAGCCAATTTTAACCCTGCTAGTTAGGGAGAGCTAAAACTTTTAGCGACATCATTTCATGAATGCAAGGCCACACCCAGGGGGGGGGCGGGTTCAAGGGGTGTAGACCCCCTTTTGGGATGACAAAATGGAAAATTTGTTATTTTTATTTCAAAACACCTATTTTTAAAAACATTTCCGCGATAATTTACTTTTGCAAGAAATTAATGTCCAATGTACTGTTACTGGGCAAAAATTGCTCCGCCCCCAGACTCTCCCGTTGCATGTTACCTTGGGGCCCCCCTTTTCAAAATCCTGGGTGCGGGCCTGCATGAATGGTTCATTTTAACTCTACCAGACTCTCTGATTCTAACTCTACTCTACCCTTTCTTGAAAAGCCACTAGGAACGAGAACACTCGTACATCAGCCTGCAGGAATTATCTGCACAATAACGACTGACCCCCCAAAACTGAATACCCACCCAGTACATAATTGTGTACGCTCACTCACTCTGTTTACTTGTTGAAGCTACTCTATTTGCGTGATTTGTGCATATCGGGTAAATCCCTTGTGGGGCCCGCTGTTATTTTGCAGATGATATTTTTGCGTGATAACTAAGAATATTATATACACTGCTCTATCATGTCCGTTTATCCACATAAGCTACCGCAACGCAGAGTCAATTGATCGCAGATCTTTATTAATTATAAAATACATATGAACACAGAAGCTGTACAATAAATAATTTGTTTTCGAATTCTTTACATCACCAAGTGCTGTTCATCGGAAGAATCTGCTTCAGCAGACTCCGCCATACTGGGCAGTATTGCTGCCCTCGTGATGCCCCAAAACATTTTTGGTTCCAAATTTCGTTCAACAGCTTTGAAGCGCCAACCAACATGACAATGACACCGACGACACTGGCAAATACGCCACTCATATCTGAAGAACAGCAAACAAATAAAATCAAAAGCAAGCTGTTTTCATAGTGTTAGTAATTAAACCTTATTCCAAATGCCTTGGTAGAAAATTGGGGCTCGGCTACCGTAAAAGTTGGTCTTGCAACGGCAGTGGGGAGCAGCTAAGACAGCTCGTATCGAAGCTGTTGTAGCCATGCCAATAGTCTATGTCTGCATCAAAAATAAAGTGGATCGAACAAGGTCGGACGAAGCAAGCCAGTTAAATCTCATCCTTAAACCTAAACTTTCTTAGCAAGTAAAGACAAACCGTACGTTCGAGAAAACAAAGTGCACTAAGTATACCCTGGAAACCAGGAGTTTTCAGTTGTTCCACGGCCAACCATCTCATATCCAGTGGCCTTGCGCAAGGTAAGAGTTTCATGGATAAAACCATGATTATTTACATAAGCACCCATCGGACCCTCCACAGACATGCTGAAAACATCAGACTTCTGACCAATCTCTTCTGCGCATTCTCGACAACGTAGCAACGTGCACTAAACAACAACAACGGATACGGATTAAGGATGTGTACATCAGAGCTGGCATCTTTAGTGAAGGGCTGCGGCCCCCACTTCCCCCTCCCCCAGTTTACGGCATGTCTCACCCACGTTTTTGGCCGTAGCCAAACGGCGAAAAATTAAGTTTCGAGGTCAAATTTTCGAGAATTTCCTACTAGCTAATTTATGCACTTATAAGCTCACTTTAAGCTTATCGATTTCGTATGAAATGGATGGGGGACGGAAAATGGAGAAATTATTTTTTCTGACCCGTCGTAGGAAAACCGTACTTTCCCACAGTTTAGTAGGATTTAAGTCAGCGTTAACAACAAACTCCTCCAGTAGTATGCTGAAAATTGCTCTAAATTTGGTATGTGGTGTAGAATTACACGTATTCTGAGAGGAAGGAGTAAGTTCACCAAGTATATACGAACGTACTAACTCTAGTCTCGACTACGTCTAAAAACAAACATATTAAACGACCTGGCACTTTTTAGGGTTTTGAAAGGGGGGGGGGGAGGCTTCCGAAAAGTGGGGAGGGGGAAGGCGAGCCAAAGGTAAAAATATACCGAAAATTTTAGCGAAAAATTAGCAATTTTAAGGTAAAAACGCAAAAAATAGCTGTTTTTAAGCTTAAAATGAGCTTATAACTCCATGAATTAGCTAAAAATTAAGAAAATTTTTGAAAATTTGACCTCAAACACCTAATTTTTTGACACTTTTGGGCGACCCCCAAAAAAGTGGGTGGGGGCTTGCTGAAAAGTGGGGGGGGGTCCGAAAAGTGGAGAGGGAACCGAAAAATGGGGGCCCCCCACACTAAAAAATGCCAGACGACTATGGTCCGTGTAATGAAAATCCCTTGTAAACATTGAAGATATAATTCTGCACCGGTGTTAGAGGTATGTACATACCTTGTGCAAGACACACAGTTCAAGACGGAGTCTTTGGATGGCAGAATCGATGGTAAGGAGATGCATCTTAACCTTGTCCTCTGCTGGTAGATTGGCAGCCACCCAGTAACTGAAATCAACAGGACTGCGAGACATTGCTTCCATGGCAGAGGAAGCCTGATACCACTCCGATAGTTCCTGCTTAATTTCTTCAATTAGCAAATTCTGCAAAAAAAAGTGTTTCAAATCAACGAAGGGATATTGTAGGTTAAATGTACAACAATCCAAGTTTTGAAGATCTGAGAGTCAACAGCGCAGCGAGGACTTCATTTCACTGAGAATGAAACGACTGACGACCTTGCAGATAATGGATAAAAACAGAAAAATCTGATGACAGCATTTTATTATCTGTGAATTCCAAAGTGCGCTTATCAGAAACTGATGTTATCAACGCCCCAGTCTTTGCTTACCACGCACAAGATAGCCCATGCAAGACTAGGTTTGCTAGGATTTCAAGACAAAATAAGCAAAGGAAGGGGAAGAGTGGGGGAGAAAGGAGAATCCGTCAAAAATTCATTTTTAGTACCAAAATAATTTTAAACCAAAAATTCTGGCACGCCGAAAAATTTAGCCCTTTAATGCCTGAATTTTCTCTGGACTAACGGCTGAAAATGACCCATTTCACATTTCACACTGCCATTTTTTACTGGGAGCTCGTAGAGAGATGGGACTACCACCAATCCAGAGAGAATTGATTGCTCTACATTTCGTATGTAAGCATTGGACGGTCCCCGATGCACCCAGAAAAAGTTAGAAGCCGTCAAAGTCGGACAAAGTATGAAGTTTTGTTAAATTTTCATTGCAAAAACCCAATAAACTTCTATATCTCTAGCTGATTCAGATACAGGATCAAATATGCGTTATTTAGTGCGCAGAATCTCCCCTATCACCTGATGAAACGGCTTTACCTCCGACGCACTACCGCTGGCTCTGGATTCGTTTGAATTCATTGCTCGAACAGGGCCTGAAATCATCAAAATTTTCATTGCCTTCGGAATGCTATAGAAACTAGATTTTTCAAGCAGGTGTGGAAATATTTTCTGAAACTAGGGTGGACGCGTTGAAGAAAAAAGAAGCAAATTTCCAGACTCCCAACCGGCAACTGGACCCTGTCCCAAAAATAAGATGACGAAAATCGCCACTTGGGCCATATGGCCCTTACCGGCATTAAAGGGTTAAACCAAAAAAACCGAAAAATTAGGCACTTTGTGGGCATCTCTAGTGAGCGGTGGGAATCCCAAACGTGTGAAGGTGCCCACCCCAGGGCAGGGGCCGATGTTATCAACGTCTAAACCCGGGTTAAGTCGCTAACTCTAATAACTAAAATTAATATTAAATATTAATTTATTATTTCGTTATCTTAAACAAATAAACTTAACCCGGGCTAGCGACTCTTAACTCGGGTTTGGAAATTGATAACATCGGCCTCAGGTTGGTTTAGACTGAATGCTGATAACACTGATGACTCCGAGTACGTACCACATCATACTGGCGATATATAAAAAGGGGAGCTGCTAATAATCTTCCAGCAAGAAATGGATCGGCCTAAAAAATAACGTCAACTTGATACTGAACTGGAGTGGGAACAGAGAAAACAGAAAATGAAAAGGTACTCGAATGCGACGACAGAAGCGATACATAGGTACTCAAGACAAACCAACCTGGACGCTACGTCCTCAGAGGTTGAAAGCTGAAACAGCACGGGACAGAGCACACATTAGACTGCAATCATAGCCAATTATACATGTTGGTCACATTAGAATTTAGAAACTCGATATACAGAACAAAATAATAACAGACCTTATATCCTCGCTTTAAAGGAACGACACAGCCTGATCGAACAGAGCTGGAACGGAACTTAGCTGACAGCCAAGCTCTTTCCATGGATGGCAGGCGTGCGCTGTCCAGTGGATCTCCTAGCACAATTTCTGGCAATATGCGAACCTTAGCTGTCATGGTTCTGAAAATGTGTAAAAAATCTAATTATATGCTTGAGACTAGGCTCAGCACACTGAGTTTATTTCCAACGTAAAGGAATCTCGGAAGGAACCGTCTACCTTTTTAATTTAAGAATCAGGGTTTCAGCGGTATCTCAGGAAAACAACTTCGTATTACCTGCATACACAAGACAGCATTTGCACCATTCTTTCTGACAATGCTACCCAAATTCAACAATTTTTGTGTATAACATCTTCAATAAAATTTGAAATTTATTTCATTCATCTCGAATTTACTCTGACGTAATAAAGCTCTTAGCTTTTTCAGTGTAGCTAATATAGACTTTCTACGTTAAGCACTTCGACTGACAGACTACCAGTAAGTCCAAAACCATAGAGCTAGTCACAAGTTGAAGATTTATCAGAAGCTATAATATTATGACTTCTGGGTTTGAAATCTGCGACTACACGGCTACTTCAATTCAAGAAGCATCAAAATGCCATTCAACATAAATAAAATCAAATTTCTTCAAATTCTCCTCATGTCACTGCAACACCTCACTCAAAAATATAAAAAATTCCCCCTCAAAATTTGTGCTCGACGCATTTATTGCAAAATTCGCCTACATCGTAATTTTTATAGAACAAACATCTAAACTTTGCGGAACCGTGCGACCTGGCTTACTTTTACTGAGAGAAAAAAGCAGTCCCACCCCTGTAAGTCTTGACGCCTCCCCCAATAACCCGAAACAGCCTAATGTTCAAAAAGCTTCCTTACCCATCAATCTGGCGACTTGTGGTCAAAAGTTCAAATCGTTGGCGACCAACAGCGCGAAGTTTTACGGTTGTAACTTCATGCTCAGTTTGCTCTTTAAATGCGATCACCTGCGCCAGTGTACCAATATTTGCCAGATCCTGTCCCTGACTACTATAACTGAAAAAGCATTATAAGTACAATCCACAACGGTTTAATTTCTAATTTGTAATTTCTAAGGCCATAATTACACAGTGAACAGGCTAGACGATTGAAGGCGCCCACAAGTGCTATCCAAACGTTAACAGCTCATATGGTAAGAAAAGGTCAAGCTATATGATGAACTGTACGTATAATTATATCGAAGAATGTATATACGTACTATATATTATATGTTGTTATTATCCGTAAGTGTAAACGACAAAGAAAGAACTAACCGAAAATTAATAACTCCAAAAATACGCCGAGTGGAAATGATGGCGCGAAACATTGAAATTGCTCTTGGATGGAGAGACTGCAAGGGCAAATTCTGACCAGGCATCAGAATCAGATGAGGAACAGGAAACAAACAAACGTCTTCCAGGACGGAATCTGCGTCGAATAAAGGCTGACTCCCGCTGACTTCCTCCATATCCTTCCCCAAATACTGAAAACAGCAGATTACACGGACTAAACGCACGAAACATATATACTTGTAGACACTTGTCTTACACAGTTCAACAGGAGATAATTCGGGGGTGAGGGTCGGAAACATGGGACTATCACATGTCGGCTCGCCATGGGATCAAGCAATCCAGGTATCCATCCGTAATTGGTCGGTAAATGGGAACCACTGGGGTGGAACGGTAACAAGAGTGTGTGTTCCTGGGCTTATTCTAGGGAATTTTTCTTGGGGGGCTCTTTGGGGGGGCCCTCGGGGGGCGAGTCATTCTTGGGGGGGCGAAAATTTTTCAAAATTTTTCTAAAAACATGATTAAAATAGCGCTATGGTTATAGTATTCGCCAAAAAGTTCATTTTTAGTGCAAAAATAGCGCTGAAATAGGCAAAAATCGAGTGAAAATCTCCGGCGAAGCCGGGAAAATTTTTGAAATTGGGCCTCACCCACTTTTTTTGGGGGGGGGAAAGATTTTTTGGGGGGAACGAATGTTGGGGGGGAAGGGTGTTTATGGGGGGACCGGGGGCCCCCTCCACTAGAATAAGCCCAGTGCTCTGGCATAACACCTTATGAATGACTGGCCCCTTCCACAGATGTAGTCAACATTTGAGCTGTCGCTGGCTTTCGCGATAAAAGGCCGGAGATAAGCACTGATGCGCACCCTATAACATTTTGTAGGCTGGTTCTCTCCGGGGGTCACTTTACCTTACCTTACCCTTCAGAAAAAACGCTCAGGTCAAGCAAAAGCAAAATGTTTACCATTTCGACAACCAAATTGTATTTATTTGTGGATATATGAAAATAAAATTTCTTAATGAATATATACAAGTAACAAAAATGTTCTCGTAATAAAAAGAGGATAATATGTGTGTGTTGGCTGTATCGTATATATATCCTTCAAATAATATTCTTTTAAATATATAATAACTATAAATAGGTATATCCTTAAATTCCGATTGAAGAAGTAAAGACAAAAGTTTCATAGGCACGTGACGTTATTTGGCACATCAAATATTGGTGGATGGTTCCATGCCACAAGTTGCTCAGTTCACTTAGGGCTTTCATTTGATACCAAATTTGACCACTTTGAAAAATTTGACTTTTGACCCAAAATCGTTTAAGTCCTCACCCCCACCCCACCACAGCACTCTCTACAGCCACTTTTGGGTACGCAGTTCTATGACAAAATGCTCAAGAATACACTTAGGGCTTTCATTTCCGATACCAAGTTGACCACTTTTGAAAAATTTTAGCTTTTGACCCAAAAATCGCCAAGTACCCACCCCACCCCACGACAGCACCTCTACAGCCACTTTGGGTACGCAGTTCTATGACAAAAGTTGCTCAGCTCACTTAGAGCTTTCATTTGATACTCAAATTCGACCACTTTTGAAAAATTTTATTTTTGACCCAAAATCGCCTAAGTCCCACCCCACCCCACCACAGCACTTACAGCCACTTTGGGTACGCAGTTCTATGACAAAAAGTTGCTCAGCTCACTTAGGCTTTCATTTGATACCAAATTTTACCACTTTTGAAAAAGTAATTTTATTTTTGACCCAAAATTGCCTAAGTCCCCACCACCCCCACCACAGCACTCTGTACAGCCACTTTGGGTACGCTTCCATGACAAAAGTTGCTCAGCTCACTTAGGGCTTTCATTTGATACCAAATTTTACCACTTTTGAAAATTTTATTTTTGACCCAAAAATCGCCTAAGCCCTCCCACCCCACTTACCCCCTCAACACGGCAAAGTAGAAATAGCCCAGCAATATATGCACAGCTCGCTTAGGGCTTTCATTTGGTTCGAATTTAATTCACTTTTATAATTTTATTGACGCAAAATCTGACCTAATCCCCAGCGGCCCACCACAAAACCCTATGGACAATTTGGCTACGAGACGACAAGTAGCTCAGCTCACTTAGGCTTCATGTGACACAAATTTGACCACTTTTGAGAAGCTGTATTGCCGACCATTTGACCCTCCCACCCGACTGACCCTCTAAATGGCAAAGTGGAACCAGCACAGCAAAATAGATAAGTCCAACGGCAAAACGAATACTAGAATGAAGGCTGGGCGCACCAGAAAACACCTATAGACAAAGTTTTGAGAGGCTAGAAGCCATCACTATGGACCTCTCCAGGGAGCGGCCGACTTGACCTCCTGACGGCAAAGTGGAACCAGCCCAGCAAGATGGGTGGGTCTGACGGTAACACTGACTGCGGGAATCGATTCTCCGTGCCAGAAACCAATGTATGGAAGATTGGAGTTGAAGTTAAATAGATAGCGAGAAATTTCGATTTTTCATTTTTCGAATTTTCGCCATTTTTGACGGGCCACTGTGGTCGCTAGGGAAGTGATAGAGAAAAGTAACCTGGACAGTTAGTTAGTTCAATGCGTGTAATTTCTGAATATAAAAAGAAATCAGCTCCAGCTCGTAATGCTCGACCTGAGCGACGACCACAAAAATGGTCACTTTCTCGCTATGAGCCGACTTTGCGGCGCCACTGTGGCGCTGCGGCGCAGCTGCGGCGCAAAAAAAGTTGTGATTCTTAAATTCTTTAGAGGGTACTACTAGACCCCATAGCCCTTTAGGTTGGCCCACCGCTGCAGATCACGTGAAAGCGGCGAACATTATGTACAATACAACCATCAAATAGGAGAAACCGGAAAAAAAACATCGCCGCCATAACCGGTCCGGGGCGCAACTTTTTAACGGTAAGTGATACGGGGCTGACACTTCACAGACATACTAAACTCGATGTGCTCTACAATTTGCGCATGAAATCTGCGCAGGATCTGCGCAGATGATTTGCGCAGTTTCTGCGCAGCTTATTTTACACTGTCTCCAGCCACTTTTCACACATATGTATGCGGGCGTTGCCGCGACCCCCTATGATACCACAAAACACCGAAATTTTGTGTCTTCTTCCTGCAATGGCCCTTTCCCAAGAAAAAAATCCCGTGCATGAGCCCAGTCAAACTGGTCACTAGACGGTGAAAGCACTGACTAGAATAAGCTTACCGAATGATTAGCCGGAAGTCTAGGATCAAAGGAGACGCTTCTGGCAGTAACCCGGCGCATAAATGGTAGCTTCAGGTGTCTATGCTGTGTACTGCCAGTGTCATCGTTTAGGTCTGCATTGACCGGATGTTGATCCATGTTGCGAGGATCTTGTTGAATTGAATGCATGTTGTCTTCAACTGACTGTGAATCTTCCTCTGATGATTCCTGCTCAGACAACGGCTGATTTACTATGTCGGGGGCATCAAAATACTCATCTAAATAAAACATTAAAGTAAAAATAATTATATATACTCTCTGCATGGCAATACATGTTTAAGTACGTAGATAACGTATATACGTATATATGTATATATGTATATATACTTGCTTGACAGTAAGGCAGCACGACAAAAACACATACGTATAAAAGATCTCAGATGATACCAAAAAAACGTGTTAAAATGGTCTAAGAACTGTGCCTCCACTCACAGCCTATTGAGCTGAGGGATATGTAGTTGTGCATAAAGCTGTTGAAACATGTCACTGTGAAAAATTAACTAAAAATTTCTATTTTGACTGATCTTAGCTAAGTGTTCCCAAATGAAACTTTGGAGCTATTCTACAAGCTATAAAAATGGTTTAGAACTGGGGCCCGTCCTGTTGCATGTGAGCTATTAGTTGATTAGTGATTAGTTGATTAGTGTAGCGGTTTTTCGAGCTAAACATGCGCTGCAGTGTACCATTTTTGGAGTTTGTAGTATATATACCGTATTGTAGCTGTGGAAGCGTTTTATCCAGAACTGATGAAGTATTTAATTTATCCGCACTGACTGATTCAGTCAAAGGGGAACTTTGAACTCAATCGTAATTTCTTTACTTTTTCGCCGGCATCACTCCAATTTAAGTTGTAATATAATTTAGGTTTTTAGTTCATTAGAACGCTCAAAGCGCTTTCAAATGACACATAAATTGTTGTCGTAGCTCATATTCGTAGCTTTGATTATCCTCGAAAAACTGCTACACTAATCAACTAATCACTAATCAAATCACTAACTAACTAATCACTTTTATGCAACTATCCTAGGAAAGGGCACGGCACCTGGCACAGTTCACTAGGCAGAAAGTCAGCGCATTAAGTAGGATACCACGGGGTACCGCTGCCAGACAGGGTTGGGAGTCGCGGTCTCGGTCTCGCTCACCGACCGAGACCGGAAATTTTTTGAAAACATCAAATTTCAGAAAATTTTAAATCAGTGTAACGAAAATTAACTGAAGAGCCTAAGCCTAACTAAGCCTCAAAAACTGGAAGAAATTAAGTTTAAGCTTAAAATTGCTAGTCTCGGTCTCAGTCTCGCCCAAAAGCCGAGACTTGGCCAGTCTCGGTCTCGGTCTCGGTACCCTGGTATCGATCTCGTTCTCGGTGAAATCTCGGTCTCGCCCAACCCTGCTGCCAGACGCCCGATATTTTATGATGCTTGGTGGTGTGCAACTTTTATTCTTTAATTAAAAACACGTAGCCACATGTGCTAAAACAAACTATATATATACCTTCCACATCGTTATTTTCTCAATCAGGCGCAAACGATCCATTTATTTGCGGTATCATTGGTTAAATATGTGCACAAGTGCTTGATGACCAGTAAAAATAGTATATATATAGTATGTAAGTTAGGTAAATATATATAAAGTCGGACGACATCCAATTTCGAGTTTATATCCAAGGGGGAGCATAGGTTAATCGCCTGGCTTCAATAAGACTTCTTCATTCAGAGTGTTTTTACCGGGAGGAGAAACTCCCGAAATTGACCTCCTCCCAGAAAATGCCTTTTCCCTATCCGGGATTTTTTCCCCCACCGGGGATTTTTTGGAAGCCTAAATTTTTGCCAAAAATAGGAAATTTTTAATTTTTTGTACATTTCCTTTTTTAAACTTTTTCTTCGGGAAATGTTTTCGAAAAAATGGCTATATATTTTAGCTTTAACCCTGGCATTTTTCAGAGCATTTGCTTTTCTTACGTACAAAATACGTCAAAAATACCAACTTTTGTCTCATTTTTGCAAACCCCGGCCCTCGAAAATGTCTTCCTCTCCTCGGGCCTCGAGGGGGGGGCCGAAAGCAAACCCCCAAGGAAAAAATCCCTAAAAAATACCCTGTCATTTGGGGAGGCCGTAAGAAAACTATTCGGGGGCGAAAAACCGGTTTTTCGTGCAAAAATTTAAGAATTCGGGAGCGCTGATTCCGAAGCGACAGTCGAAATTTCAATGCGAGGTGCCAAAGTCGACTTAGTAACGAATTCACAAAAATAGATTTTTCCGATCGCATGTTCAATTTATTCAGCAAAGTAACGCTTGTTTTTGGTGTTTTAGGTGTTTTTAGCAGGGAAAAAGGTCCAGATTGTGAAAGAATGAAGGCAAGCTGCTACGGCGAACCTTATGAGCCTGCCCTTACAACGAGGGCTCATATTGGCTACCGCACTGCATAGCACTTAAAGACTATTTTGACTTATATATTATAAGGCGCGTTTGAAGCATATATACTTGTTGGCCATTTTAGCGACAGCCAAATTAAAACCTTTTCCGACTCCTGGAGGCATAAAAACTAGCGCATCCAGTGGCGCACATTTTTCAGGGGAGACGGACCTCAAAAAAATATTGGGGGGTCTGGGGGCGAAGCGAAACCCCCCAGAAGTTGAAAACTTTTTGAAAACAAGGTTTAAAATGCAAAAAATAAGCGTAAACTAAGCAAAAATGAAGTCAATTTCGCCCGAAGTCGCGAAAATTTCTGAAATTTTATATATGTCCCCGCTCCACACCGAAGTGCCTCACAAAGCGACGCAGTAACCCGGGCAATTCGTGAATCACTGAAATTAAAAATTCGTAACCATACATATATCTGGCTTATTTTTACTGGGGGGAGGGTGGGGGGCACCCCCATAGTTTCCCCAGGGGGGGGGGAAAACCTTCCCCCCCTTAAAATTTTCGACCAACTTTAACCCCCCCCCCCCCTAGGTAATCCTGTGATAAAGGAGAGGACGAATCGCAAATAAAGGACATCGTGCTGGTTCATTCTATCTAGTTAAAGTCAAATTCTGTTGTGTAAATTAATTAATATAATGTGTAATATAAATTAGCTAAATCTGTTCATTGTCTCGTAATTGTATGTATTAATTAGTCAAATCTTCGCCAGTTGTGCCTGCACTCAAACTTGTTATCAAAACAGCCCAAATTCGTCCCGTGTTGGTATTTCTTGCAGGGCATTATAAGAACATTCAAACCTTTTTCGTCAGCCTTTAGCACGAAAAGACAAAAGTTCAGCCTTAGTCAACATTGCAGAAATCATGTTAAAACAGTTGTCCTTTCTCCCGCATTCGCTCTCACCAATGGGGCAATCAATTTCACTCTAGTTTGTATTTGTATGAAGTACATTATGTTCACAGTTTCAGCTTTTTGTTTCAGCCCGCTACTCCGAAAGGTAAAAGTTTCCCATTAATTAATTCTCGTCAAAACCGGGCTATAAACATCAAACCATATTACGTATTTACTTGGCAATATAAATAATCAATTGCAGAATCAAATAGCACACATTATAAATATTGTTACGTAAGCACCAAAACGATACCTGAACATACATAAATAATAGCTAGTGGATGTAGTAATGTCGAATGATTACGTAGGAATTGAGAATTACAGTAAACCATCGTCTAATAAACTTAAAAGGAATAACTTTACAAATGACTGTTTAGCCTTGCAAACTCATCATGCAGGAAACGGGTGCTTTCCCGTCTTAAAGTCCTTAATTGGCAAAAGGCCTTAAACCTAATTATATGCAGACCGAATATAGCTGTAAAAGAATACGGATGAATCGGCGATTTCCTGCATCCCGATGTAGGAAATCGCCCAAAAGAGCCATATTCGGTGAACTTTTTGTTTGTGTCAAGCCAACAACGCATAATCGAATTTCATTTTGTTTTGTTCACAACGGTCAAAAACATGCCGTTTCTAGTCTTCAACAAAATCTCAGTTAGAGTTAACTAAATTTCGAAATTTCGCCTCAGAAAGCCTTAAAAGTGAGTAATAGTTGCTGGGTTTGATTTTGATTCCCGCACTTGTATTCTGAACTAATAGGTTTTAGCCCATTTGATTCAGGTTCTTCGAGAGGCCACATCCTGTCCTGATAGTAGTCTGTGGAACCTGATTCGAGAGCTTTGACTACGATTGGAACCAGTATTCAGTGAACGAAGATAGCATTAACGAGCTATACCAGAGTTGCCCAGTCAAGGACAGTTCGAATTGACGAAGGTACTTGGGAATTGGAATCCTATATAGATTGTAGTCTAGGGCAGAGACGATAGCCTCCGTGAGCCTGATCATTTGGGGAAACTAAACTGATCCTTACCTGTTACTGTTACCGAACTGTTTGGTACTTCAAAATCATTTTTAGAACTTATTCAAAATGTACTACGCTTTCATGTTGATCGTCAACTGTCTGGGAGCTCAGGCTCCCCTGTTGTCTCTGGCTTAGACCACAGAATAGAATTGGTCAGAAGGAATCATCGAAAGAAATCCTAACGAAGCAATCATTAAATTTAGTCATTTACTTTTATCTAATAATAATATTTGAAGCCATCTCCCGGTAATACCCCGCCTAGCCGTCCCCTGTATTGTTCAGTAATCCAATCTTCCATAACCACTCGTGAAGCTGCAGGTGTAGCTTGACGGGATCACCCAACTTCATAGGCCGGAACTGTTTAGATCCGACACTCTGCTAATTTTAGTTAATTATTCATTATACTGAGTCTGTGTTGTAGACTATTGTAAAAGACTAATAAAGAGTAAATTTTAGTTTAATCACACACGACACGCAACACTACCTAACGTGCCCAGTCATAATACCTGAAGAAGAGGACTGATAATTAGCCTTAAGGTGGTGATTCCTTTTGGGCACATATTGTTATTTGGTGGCGTAAATCATGATGAAATTTGATGAAACTTTCCGAAATAAGTTCTTTTAGCGTTCTAACACCCTCACGCGCAATCCCGATTCAAAAAATTCGAGATTTCCGGTCAAGTGGTTTTTCCCAATTTCTGAATGTTTACCACCCGCTATACAGTTGCGACTATATCATTCGAAAGACCTCATTGGAGCTTATATTTTTGCTTTTTAAAGCAAGTTCTAACTATTCTCTACCGTGAGATATAGCCGATTTTCTTGTTTGAGCGTCGAAAACTTGCCATTTTTGCAGAAATCAAATAATCCAAATTTCTTGAACTATCAAGTCGTAAAAATCAAACTAAGGGCGTCATCTGAAGGTCTCAAAGGACAAATTATCCGACGCATGATCGTCTTCCAACTGCTATCCTGTAGGCTGCTATCATAAAAAAAAATGTAGTTTTTGCAAAAAGATGACAAATTTTTTCAAAGATTGTGGAGCATTCGCCATGCAATCTGGAGGGCTGCTACTGAACAAATGTGTTCTGCACAAATATACCCAGGGACGATTTTTAGTTGTCTGATTCTCTTTCTAGCTAAAGTAATCGCTTGACAAATTTGGAAAAAGTAGGCAAAATCCAGGAGTTACGCACAATTTCAGCGCATCTGTGCTAACGAAGAGCGATTTCACTCCAAAAAATAAAAAATCGTCCCAACTATTTGATGGAGGTATCGAATGATATAACTGATGTCTCGCGAAAAAAATTTCCCACGTGAGTCTGCAAAAATTCTGGAAAATTATACTTCTTCTAAAAATGTGCTAAAAATATTTTAGAAAAGCAACATGAAGTTTCGTGGCATGCATTAAAAAGAGAAAATGTCAAGCTACATTTTGATATAAAAATGGCTTTTTAACTCCAAGTAATGAATGAGTAATAATGGTGCAAACTTAATGTGACCAAAGGGAATCACCACCTTAAAGTAATCGATAACCGTTAATTGCTAAATTTAGTGAATTTATATTTGGTAAACTCGAATTTAGTAATTTATATTTGGTAAACTCTCGTCTCCCAAATCGATCCTATTCCCAGGGCTGGCAACACTAGTTAACTGTGTAAATTGCATAATTGTAGTCAACTGTTAACCCTGCTATTCGATTTACTGTAAATTTAACGATTGTAAACTACTCTCAATAATTGACTAATCACCTTATCAGTACAATTGTAACAGTAATTATCTATCTTAATAAATTAATCTTGTTATTTGTCGACTTTCAGACTTCCATTTTAGCAGCTGAAAAAAGATCCAGGTGAGATCTCCCCGAGAGTGAAGAGGTAAATTGTTCAGATCTAAATCGCATCGGAACCTAGAGTATAAAACATAATAGTGTGAGTCTAGTTTTGACCTGTTGCGTCAGAACGTTCCTATCCATACTCCAGGTGCGATTGGATAGAGCCCGAATCCCCTAACCTAATGAAGTCACAGTAGAACCCCTAATAGGCTGGCTGTAGAGATCCCCGATTTTGGCAAACTACCTTTCGGGAATCTGGTACCTAAGTTTGTCTGATCTGGCAAACGTGTTAACCTTCCGTGTAAGTGAACTCTTAATTGCAACGACCCGCTATCCTAGACTCTAACCTGACTCCCTTTCTATTTAGAGGGAAAATCAAGTCAAATCAAATCAATCAGTTCAAGTTTAATCTAGATCCGTTCATTACATATATTATGAACTTTATGATGACCCATATTGCCCTTATTTTGGACTTGGAAACATGTTTGCAATAGTTTTCGAGTTTTTTTTTTTTTTTTGCTACGGACTTATCCACCATCAAGGCACTACATGAGGCCTATACGGTGATGCTCTCCGCAGTCCTTTGAAAGTGGACAAGAAAGCGGAGAAGCGAAGATCACGGACAGAAAACGTGATCCCCAAGCCAAGTCGGTGTACGGTTATTGGCACGTGGCCGCAGTCACACCCAAGGCAAACGACGTTGACTGTTAGCAACAAAGTTTGCCCCCCGCATACCTCGAGTGACTAAGATGGCTGAAAACTCGGTAGGGCTACTCGGAAAGCCTGGGGTCAAAAAAAAATGGCTGCAGAAGCAAGGAACGAAGGGTTAGACCAGTCTCAAGATAGGAAAGAATGAAAGTCCACTTCTTTGATTTATTCGAACCTAAATTGCAAATAGACTTTTTCCCCCCATGCCCATTACAACTTTAATCTCAATTCGATTTATATATTATAACATTTTGAATCTAATTTATTTTAAACTTAAGGAAAATTGAATTCAAAATTAGCTGTTTGATGTTCCTATTGAAACTTCTTTATGTTAATCCACGTTCCATTTGAAAAATCCATTTCATAACTCATATTCCAGTGATCCACTTCAGAATTTGATATGTTGGACACAGAGGGACCATACACACCTCATGTGCTGTCGATCTTCTCTCTGAAACAAAGAATTTAAAATAGAATTAACGTTCCTAAAACTTACTTTAAATGCAGCTACCTGCTGCAACGTGCGCGATCAGATCAGTTTTCGAGTTTAAAGCATAGGTGTAATTGGAGGGCCCAGCCATTTTCCCTTGCCCCCCCCCCCCCCAAATTTTTTAGGGCTCTCGGCCCGGCCCCCCCCCCCAACGGGTTGGTCGCGCCGGAGGCCCGAAAATTCAGATTGTTAGGGACATTTTGCAAAATTTATCAAAATCCAAATTTTTGGCTTAACGTGTTTATAATCGCGAGAAATACATGTTTACAACGGTTTAATGGACTTCTAGACTCAATTAAAGAAATGAAGTTGTACACCACCAGGCACCCGAAAAATTCGGGCACCTGGCGGGGTTCGATCCCGTGTCTTGCTTAACGCGCAGGCGCTCTAACCGACTGAGCCACAGGTGCTTCAGTAGAAAGAGCGGAAGACCTATTACGAACCCTATGTGTACAACTTTTCAACGCACAAGTGCATTGAACTTTTCAATACTGCTCCAGGAGTCCATACAGTAGGTATGCCCCCCCCACCGAAATGACAAATTTTGGCGACCCCCAAACATTTTCTGGGGGGGGGGCCTCCCAAAGACCCCCCCCACGCCCCCCCCCCCCCCCCCACCCCCCCCAAAAATTTTTTCTATTTTGTGCCAAAATTCGCATTTTCAGCCTTCTATGCCAGAAAACATTCAACCATGAAGTAATTTTACATCACACAGGGTTTTAAACTCGCAAACCTGTTTGCCAACATGTTTCTATGTCCAAAATAAGGTCAATATTGAGTCAGAAAGTCCATAATACAGGTAAAACGTGTATTTCTCGCAATAATAAACAGCAAAAATTTGGATTTTTTGAAAAATTTTGCAGACTTTACCCTAAAAATATATACCCAAATTTGGCCAATTTTCGCGCCTTCGGCGCGACCACTTTCCCCCCCCCCCCCCCAGTTGGGGGGGGGGACGTCCCCCCCCCCCAAAAAAGTTTTGGGAGGGTTGTAAAATGGCTGGGGGGGGGGGGGTTACACCCCCACCTTAAACCTATGCCCATTAGTTACACCGGAACTTATGTAGATGGGGGACAAAATTTTGCTGTGTCCCCCTTTGCGATTCGAAAAAAAAATTTTTGTCTGATTTGGTGAGATTGCCCCTACGGTAAGTCGAGATCGCTGATTTCAAAAATAGAAATCGAGGGATCGGATCCGATGAATCGATCGATCAGTAGAATCGATCGGTCAAAATTGACAAAATTTTTTGTCATCGATTCAAGCGAAAAGTCGCCCCTAGGGTAATCTCAGGGGTGCTGATTCCGAATCTGCACTCGAAATTTCGATCCGAGCTGTCAAAATCGACTTACTGACGAATTTTCGAAAAATCGATGAAAATCGATTTTGCGAGCAGATCGATTTTCATAAAATTTCGATTGCAGATTCGGAATCAGCGCCCCCGAATTACCCTAGAGGCGACTTTTCGCGAAAATCGGAGACAAAAATTTTTTGATCGATTTTGATCGATTGATTCTACTGATCGATCGATCGGATCGATCTCTCGATCATTTTTGAAATCAGCGACCTCGATACCCCAGGGCAACTTCTCAGCCAACCAGCAAAAAAAAATTTTTCGAATCTGCAAGGGGGACCAAGGCAAAATTTTTTGTCCCCCATCTACATAAGTGCCCAGTTCTAATGGTTGGGGGGGCAAGGCAAACTTCGTCCTTTTGACCTCAGAAAATTCAAAAAATGGCATAAAAATGGCAAAAGTTTCTGTAGTTTAACGCTTTTTCGTCAAAATAAGACTTGTTTTTATTGTTTTAGGAGTTTTTACACTGTTTTAAAGCGATTTTAAACCAAAATTTGAGAAAAAATTTCCAAAAAATGACATTTTTTAGCAATAATTTAGCTAACTTTTGGCCCCAAAAAAGTGCTGGGGGTTCTATATATATATATAGCCAAAAAATCTGGGGGGGTACAGTTGGTCGAAAATTTTGGGGGATACCCCCCCCCCCTGGGGAACCGCCGGGGGTACCACCTGTCTGGGTTGGGGGGGTAGTAGGAGGAGAGGTCCGAATTTGGCTCGGGCTCGGGGGGCCCCCACAAAATCCGAAATTTGGCGGGGGGAGGACCCCCTAACCTGTCCCAAGTTTTTTTAGCTAAAAATGCTCCTTTTTCGATACACAGTACATTAAAGTACTCAAAAGCTTCTGTCAATAGTTTTCGTATGCGAAAATAGGGCTTGAAATTCGACAAATTTGTGCTAAAATATGCCTAAATTAGGCCAGATTGTGAATTATAATTGCGTATATTACCTTTTAATTGTTATAAATAACCATCTTCAGCTGTTTATAGCTGATTTATAGCCATTTTTTGGAATTTTTTTCAAAAATTTTCGGACATTGCGAAAACTTTGGACCCAATTTTAGGGGGGGGGAGGGGGCTTTGAGCTCGGCTTGGGGGGAACTGGAAGTAGTTGAATTCGGGTAGGGGGAGCATAGTTTCACCAGGGGGGTTTAGGGTACTCCCCCCAAAAATTTTCGACCAACTTTACCCCCCCCCCCCCAGATTTTTGGACTATCCCTCCCCCACTTTTGGTCACCCCCCCGAACACCCCCCAGCACTTTTTGGGGTCAAAAAGTTAGCTAAATTTTGCTAAAAAATGGTCATTTTTTAAAAAATGTTTCTCAAATTTTGGCTTAATATTGGTTTAAAACGGTGTAAAAACGCCTAAAACGTGAAAAAGAGGCTCTATTTTGAAGAAAAAGGGCTAAATTACAGAAAATTTGCATTTTTGGTCATTTTTCGAAATTTCTGGAGGTCCGAATTCTAGGGGGGGTTCGGGGACCGCCATCACATTTCTGGGTCGACCACCAACCTTCCAAAATTTACCCCCCCCCCCCCAGACCCAAAGTTCCAGGGAAACTATGGGGAGGGGTCTGTCATCTCCGTGGGGGTTCTCACAGGGGTAAACTCTTGCCTGGTACACCTATAGCGGCTATGGGGAGGCCGCCCTGTGACCAGGTTATTATGAATATAGTGTATATTCTAGCATGCTAATTTTCTGCCCTACTTGTGCGAATTTGTTGACGATTGAAGAAGGAAGTTACGGCTACCGTTTTGCGTGCCTCACATGTCCTTATGTTCATCAAATGAATACGATTGTACGTAAGTTGATCGTGATTATTATTGTGGCTGCAAAACACGGGGCAGGGATGGGGTTGGGGGTTACCTAAAACATCGCCTGAACTTAAATTTTCTATTTTCCCACTTTTTTCCAAAAATTTTGGGACGAGGTTCGAACATAGGTGTAATAGGGGGCTAGGTTGGTTGTAAGTTTGGCAGTAGTTTTGAAAAAAATTGATTTCCTCGAAAATGACCATTTTTACCTCAACAGTTTTTGTTTAGCACTGACTTCAACTTACAGATAATGTGAAAGGTTGTAAAAGCAAAAATGTTTATTCATTTCTGTGTATCCCTAAAATACCCCGCGGTTTTTCTTATTAAAATAATTTTGCAGGTTTTAGCTCTCTTAGTAAAGGATTAAAGCCGAGTCAAAATGAGTCATATGAGTCAAAAATAATTCTCAGCGAACCAGCACCTAAGGCCGTGTAGAGGGACAGATTGTCCTGTGTTGTACTTATGTATGTTTAGTCCACATAAAACCTTGTTCAAAGTTTGAGTTCGATCAGCCACTTCCTTTTCTTCTTAAAATTTTCTAAAAATTTCCTATTTTATACATAGTCGAGTCAGGTAGCCGTAATATGTAACTGGGTTTTTCAAGTTCTTGCCCTCTCCCTCCACTTTTTAGAGCTTCTCTCCCACTCACTATAAGGTTTCAGAAAATTCCTAATTTTAAGATTTTTGGTCAAAATTTTCAAAATTAGTAATGTATACGTACCTACGTAGAAAACGGACAACTTTACCGAATTTTAGCATTCTAGCCCATTTTATACCGCACAGAATGCTTTCCCCACTTGGCTCTGAGTCAGAGCGCAGAGTGGCATGCCGTATAATGCGTATGCACAGTATAATGTCTTAGCGACAAGATATTGTGTAAAGGACATTTTTGTAATGAAAAGCTTTACGTGCTATTTATATGAAGGTCAAATATCGACAAATTATATTATGAGTTATGACATACGCCAATATGAGCCTCGTTGTAGGACAGGCTCATATGTTAAGCCGTTGCAACTTGTTTTCCTTAATTTACAACCTCAACGCCACTCATATGTATTTTACAGGCTAGTTTCCGTGTTTGTACACAGGCGCGTAGCCGGGGGGGGGGGGGGGAATGGGGGGAATTCCCCCCGAAATTGTGTTGCCCCCAGGAATTTTTTCCTGCCATGTGTAAAACACCTATTTTTCAAAAATTTTTCAACGAGCACCAATTACCCTAATTTTGTCTACTTTGACCACCTTCTGTATTATTTGGGTGCTTGCACAAGCACTGCTCCTTAACTATTATTGTAATTTCAACGAATGCTCTGTAAAAATTCCACGAAGGTCACAAAATTTATGGGGGGGGGCGATATGGGGGGCTCGAAGAAGCCCCCCCCATCGATGGGGGGGGGGGCTCACCGAAAATGGGGTCATCTTTTTTTGACAAATTTTTAGGCATTTTTTAATTTATTTTTAAAATAGTGGAAATTTAGGCAAAAATCCGGCGAAGCCAGAAAATTATTTGAAAATTTAGGCTAAAAATGGTAAAAAATGGCAATTTTCGGGGTTATGGGGGGAGGTCGGAATTTATGGGGGTGTCTTTTTATGGGGGCTCCTCGAAGGGGGGGGGGGAAGGTCGCCGAATGGGGGCCCCCAGTAGAAGTAAGCCAGGACACTCCGAGGGTGAGCACCGGCACCCCATGTCCTGTGGCAGGACGGAGATATCTCCTGGGATAAACCTTTATATAAATTTTTACCTTACCAAAAAGTGGCGGGGGAAGTGAGAGTATAAAATGGGCTAGAATGCTAAAAATTCGGTAAAGTTGTCCGTTTTCTACGTAGGTACGTATACGTACTAATTTTGAAAATTTTGACCAAAATCTTAAAATTAGGAATTTTCTGGAAACCTTATAGTGAGTGGGGGAAGCTCTAAAAAGTGGAGGGAGAAGAACTGGGGGCACCTGAAAAGAAAACCCAGTTATATATATACGGCTACCTGACTCGACTATGTATAAAATAGGGAAATTTTAGAAAATTTTAAGAAGAAAAGGAAGTGGCTGATCGAACTCAAACTTTGAACAAGGTTTTATGTGGACTAAACATACATAAGTACACAACACAGGACAATCTGTCCCTCCCTACACGGCCTTAAGGTGCTGGTTCCTTTAGGGTATTTTTGACTCATATGACTCATTTTGACTCGGCTTTAATCCTTTACTAAGAGAGCTAAAACCTGCAAAATTATTTTAATAAGAAAAATTTCCGCAGGGTATTTTTTAGGGATACACAGAAATGAATAAACATTTTTGCTTTTACAACCTTTGAGCTATCTCCAGCGGTTAAGTCAGTATAAGCAAAAAACTGTTTTGAGGGTAAGAAATGGTCATTTTCGAGGAAATCAGTTTTTTCAAAACTACTGCCAAACCTTACAACCAACCTAGCCCCCTATTACACCTATGTTCGAACCTCGTCCCAAAATTTTTGGAAAAAAGTGGGGAAAATAGAAAATTTAAGAAGTTCAGGCGATGTTTGGGTAACCCCCAACCCCCATCCCCTGCCCCGTGTTTTGCACGGCCACAATAATAATCACGATCAACTTACGTACAATCGTATTCATTTGATGAACATAAGGACATGTGAGGCACGCAAAACGGTAGCCGTAACTTCCTTCTTCAATCGTCAACAAATTCGCACAAGTAGGGCAGAAAATTAGCATGCTAGAATATACACTATATTCATAATAACCTGGTCACAGGGCCGGCCTCCCCCCCATAGCCATATAGGTGTACCAGGCAAGAGTTTACCCCCTGTGAGAACCCCCCACGGAGATGACAGACCCCCTCCCCATAGTTTCCCTGGAACTTTGGATCTGGGGGTAAATTTTGGAAGGTTGGTGGTCGACCCAAGAATGTGATGGCGGTCCCCCCCGAACCCCCCCCCCCCCTAAATTCGGACCTCAAAATTTCGAAAAATGACCACAAATGCAAAATTTTCTGTAATTTAGCCCTTTTTTCTTCAAAATAAGGCCTCTTTTTCACGTTTTAGGCGTTTTTACACCGTTTTAAACCAATATTAAGCCAAAATTTGAGAAACATTTTTTAAAAAATGACCATTTTTTAGCAAAATTTAGCTAACTATTTGACCCCAAAAAGTGCTGGGGGGTGTTCGGGGGGGTGACCAAAAGTGGGGGAGGGATAGTCCAAAAATCTGGGGGGGGGGGGGGGGGTAACGTTGGTCGAAAAATTCTGGGGGAGTACCCCTAAACCCCCCATGTGGAAACTATGCTCCCCATACCCGACTTCAACTACTTCCAGTTCCCCCCAAGCCGATATCATAGCCCCCTCCCCCCCCCTAAAATTGGGTCCAAAGTTTTCGCAATGTCCGAAAATTTTTGAAAAAATTCCAAAAAATGGCTATAAATAGCTATAAACAGCTGAAGATGGTTATTTATAACAATTAAAAGGTAAATACGCAATTATAATTCAAATCTGGCCTAATTTAGGATATTTTAGCACAAATTTGTCGAATTTTCAAGTCCTATTTTCACATACGAAAACTACTTGAAGAAGCTGAGTACTTTAATGTACTGTGTATCGAAAAAGGAGCATTTTTAGCTAAAAAAACTTGGGACAGGTTAGGGGGTCCTCCCCCCGCCAAATTTCGGATTTTGTGGGGGCCCCCCGAGCCCGAGCCAAATTCGGACCTCTCCTCCTACTACCCCCCCAACCCAGACAGGTGGTACACCCATAGTTTCCCCAGGGGGGGGGGGGTAACCCCCCAAAATTTTCGACCAACTGTACCCCCCCCAGATTTTTTGACTATATATATATATAGAACCCCCCAGCACTTTTTGGGGCCAAAAAGTTAGCTAAATTATTGCTAAAAAATGGTCATTTTTTGAAAATTTTTTGTCAAATTTTGGCTTAAAATCGGTTTAAAACGGTGTAAAAACGCCTAAAACGATAAAAACAAGCCTTGTTTTGACAAAAAACGTTAAACTACAGAAAATTTTGCGTGTTTGGGCCATTTTTTTGAATTTTCTGAGTAGATTTTGGGGGGGTCGGGGGGTAAAATCCCCATCACATTTCGGGGGTCGACCACCAAATTTTCGAAGTTTGCCTTGCCCCCCCCCAACCAAAATATCCAGGGAAACTGGGCACTTATGTAGATGGGGGGGGGACAAAAATTTTGCCTTGGTCCCCCCTTATGATTCGAAAAAAAATTTTTGTCTCCGATTTCAAAAATCGAATCGAGGGATCGATCCGATGAATCGATCAATCAGTAGAATCGATCGATCAAAAAATTTTTTGTCTTCGATTTTTGCGAAAAGTCACCTATAGGGTAATTCGGGGCGCTGATTCCGAATCTGCAATCGAAATTTTATGAAAATCGATCCTGCGCTCACAAAAATCGATTTTCATCGATTTTTCGAAAATTCGTCAATAAGTCGATTTTGACAGCTCGGATCGAAATTTCGAGTGCAGATTCGGAATCAGCACCCCTGAGTTTTGGGGGCGACTTTTCGCCAAAATTGGT
Source organism: Trissonchulus latispiculum (assembly GCA_030248195.1). Taxonomy (NCBI): domain Eukaryota; kingdom Metazoa; phylum Nematoda; class Enoplea; order Enoplida; family Ironidae; genus Trissonchulus; species Trissonchulus latispiculum. The sequence continues at coordinate 20,877 of JASAND010007551.1, read as the reverse complement.
GACAAAAAATTTTTTGATCGATTTTGATCGATCGATTCTACTGATCGATCGATTCATCGGATCGATCCCTCGATTCGATTTTTGAAATCAGCGACCTCGACTTACCGTAGGGGCAACTTCTCAGCCAAATCGGAGACAAAAATTTTTTTTCGAATCATAAGGGGGGACCAAGGCAAAATTTTTGTCCCCCCCCCATCTACATAAGTGCCGGAAACTGTGGGCATAGGTGTAAGGTGGGGGGGGGGGTAGCCCCCCCAGCCCTTTTTTCAACCCTCCCCCAAAACTTTTTTGGGGGGGGACGTCCCCCCCCCCCACTGGGGGGGGGGGGGGGATAGTTCGCGCCGAAAGGCGCGAAAAATGGACAAATTTTGGGTAATTTTAGGATAAATTTTGCAAAAATTTTCAAAAAGTCCAAATTTTTGGCTCGAAAGTGTCTTACTACTGCGAGAAATACACATTTTACCTGTATTATTGACTTTCTGACTCAATATTGACCTTATTTTGGACATAGAAAATGTTGGCAAACAAGTTTGCGAGTTTAAAACTACTGCTTAGTGATAAAATTACTTCATGGTTGAATGTTTTCTGAAATGAGAAACGGCTGGAAATGCGAATTTTGGCATAAAAATAGAAAAATTTTTTGGGGGAGGGTTGGGGGGGGGGGCCCTGGGGGGGGTTGGGGGGGTCTTTAGAGGAGGCCCCCCCCAGAAAAAGTTTGGGGGGGGAGCCTCCCCCACCCCAAATCTCCGTTACACCTATGACTGTGGGTACACCTATGGTCGGGGGACGGGGGTATATATATATATATAAATCTTGGAAGGTTTGTGGCATAGTTTCCTTTGGGGGGGGGGGGGTAACTTTACCCCCCCCCCCAGAAAAAAATTTTCTAAAATTTTGACCTAAAATCGCTTTAAACGGTGCAAAAACGCCTAAAACGTTAAAAACAAGCCTTATTTTGATGAAAAAGGGTAAATTACAGGAAACTGTAACCAAAAGTGGGGGGAGGGATAGTCACAAAATCTGGGGGGGGAGCACTGGTCGTAAAGTGTCGTCGGGATACAACCCCCCCCCCCGGTGAAACTATGGGCGGGCCCCCCCAGCCATTTTCTCAACCCCACCCCCAGAACTTTTTGGATGGGGGCGACGAATTTCAAAAATTTCCAAATTTTTGGCTTAAAATGTTTATTATTGCGAGAAAAGCACGTTTTATACTGTATTATGGGCTTTCTGTCGGACTCACTATTGACTCACATACATTTTGGACTTGGAAACATGTTGGCAATCAAGTTTTCTAGTTTAAAAACAATGTCTAATGTCAAAATTACTTCATAGTTGAATGTTTATTGGCATTGGAAACGGCTGAAAATGCTATTTTTGGCATAAAAATTGAAAAACTTTTTGGGGGAGGTTTGGGCTTGGGGGGTCTAAAAAGGGGCCCCCACCCCAAATCCCCGTTACACCTATTTTCTGTATATTGGTCCCGGGCATCATAGTTTTGGGGTTGGGGTATCCCCCCCCAAAAAATTTTGACCAAATTCCCACTTCAGATTTTTGACTTACCCTCCCCAACTTTTGGCTACCCCCGAACTCCCCCCACCGATTTCTGGACCCAAAAAGTAAGCTAAATTTGTTCGAAAAATGGTCATTTTTTGAAAATTTTTTCTAAAATTTTGACCTAAAATCGCTTTAAAACGGTGCAAAAACGCCTAAAACGTTAAAAACAAGCCTTATTTTGATGAAAAAGGCTAAATTACAGAAAATTTTGAAGGTCTTTTGAAAAATTCTGAGGTCCAAATTCTGGGGGGCGGGTTGGGGGGGGTACCCCCATCACATTTCGGAGGTCGGCCAAGATTTACCCCCCCCGAGACCCAAAGTTCCAGGGAAACTATGCCGGGCATAGGTGTGGTTGGGCCAAAAATCTGGGGGCGGGTAGCAAAAATCTGAAAATCTGGGGAGGGGTCGCCAAAATTTGTCATTTCGGTGGGGGGGGCATACCTACTGTATGGACTCCTGGAGCAGTATTGAAAAGTTCAATGCACTTGTGCGTTGAAAAGTTGTACACATTGGGTTCGTATTCGGTCTTCCGCTCTTTCTACTGAAGCACCTGTGGCTCAGTCGGTTAGAGCGCCTGCGCGTTAAGCAAGACACGGGATCGAACCCCGCCAGGTGCCCGAATTTTTCGGGTGCCTGGTGGTGTACAACTTCATTTCTTTAATTGAGTCTAGAAGTCCATTAAACCGTTGTAAACATGTATTTCTCGCGATTATAAACACGTTAAGCCAAAAATTTGGATTTTGATAAATTTTGCAAAATGTACCCTAACAATGCCCAATTTTCGGGCCTTCAGCGCGACCAACCCGTTGGGGGGCCGGGCCGAGGGCCCCAAAAAATTTGGGGGGGGGGTAGGGAAAATGGCTGGGCCCTCCAATTACACCTATGCTTTAAACTCGAAAACTGATCTGATCGCGCACGTTGCAGCAGGTAGCTGCATTTAAAGTAAGTTTTAGGAACGTTAATTCTATTTTAATTCTTTGTTTCAGAGAGAAGATCGACGGCACAGGAGGTGTGTATGGTCCCTCCTGTGTCCAACATATCAAATTCTGAAGTGGATCACTGGAATATGGAGTTATGAAATGGATTTTCAAATGGAACGTGGATTAACATAAAGAAGTTTCAATAGGAACATCAAACAGCTAAGTTTTAGAATTCAATTTTCCATAAGTTTAAAATAAATTAGATTCAAAATGTTATAATATATAAATCGAATTGAGATTAAAGTTGTAATGGGCATGGGGGGAAAAAGTCTATTTGCAATTTAGGTTCGAATAAATCAAAGAAGTGGACTTTCATTCTTTCCTATCTTGAGACTCGGCTCTAACCCTTCGTTCCTTGCTTCTGCAGCCATTTTTTTGACCCCAGGCTTTCCGAGTAGCCCTACCGAGTTTTCAGCCATCTTAGTCACTCGAGGTATGCGGGGGGCAAACTTTGTTGCTAACAGTCAACGTCGTTTGCCTTGGGTGTGACTGCGGCCACGTGCCAATAACCGTACACCGACTTGGCTTGGGGATCACGTTTTCTGTCCGTGATCTTCGCTTCTCCGCTTTCTTGTCCACTTTCAAAGGACTGCGGAGAGCATCACCGTATAGGCCTCATGTAGTGCCTTGATGGTGGATAAGTCCGTAGCAAAAAAAAAAAAAACTCGAAAACTATTGCAAACATGTTTCCAAGTCCAAAATAAGGGCAATATTGGGTCATCATAAAGTTCATAATATATGTAATGAACGGAGCTAGATTAAACTTGAACTGATTGATTTGATTTGACTTGATTTTCCCTCTAAATAGAAAGGGAGTCAGGTTAGAGTCTAGGATAGCGGGTCGTTGCAATTAAGAGTTCACTTACACGGAAGGTTAACACGTTTGCCTAAAAGACAAACTTAGGTACCAGATTCCCGAAAGGTAGTTTGCCAAAATCATGAATCTCTACAGCCAACCCATCAAGGGGTACTACTGTGAGTTCATTAGGCTAGGAGTTCTATCCAATCGCACCTGGAGTATGGATAGGAACGTTCTGACGCAACATGTCAAAACTAGACTCACACTATTAGAATTTATACTCTAGATTCAGATCTGATTTAGATCTGAACAATTTACCTTTTTACTATCGGGGAGATCTCACCTCGATCTATTTTCAGCTGCTAAAATGCAAGTCCGAAAGTCGACGAATAACAAGATTAATTTATTAAGATAGATAATTACTGTTACAATTGTACTGATAAGGTGATTCACGTCAATTATTGAGAATAGTTTACAATCGTTAAATTTACAGTAAATCGAATAGCAGGGTTAACAGTTGACTACAATTATGCAATTTACACAGTTAACTAGTGTTGCCAGCCCTGGGAATAGGATCGATTTGGGAGACGAGAGTTTACCAAATATAAATTGACTAAATTAGAGTTTACCAAATATAAATTCACTAAATTTAGCAATTAACCGGTTATCGATTACTTTAAGGTGGTGATTCCCTTTGGTCACATTAAGTTTGCACCATTATTACTCATTCATTACTTGGAGTTAAAAAGCCATTTTTATATCAAAATGTAGCTTGACATTTTCTCTTTTTAATGCATGCCACGAAACTAATGTTGCTTTTCTAAAATATTTTTAGCACATTTTAGAAGAAGTATAATTTTCCAGAATTTTTGCAGACTCAAGTAAATTTTTTCGCGAGACATCAGTTATATCATTCGATACCTCCATCAAATAGCTGGGGACGATTTTTTATTTTTTGTGAAATCGCTCTTCGTTACACAGAAATAAGCTGAAATGTGTGCGTAACCTGGATTTTGCCTACTTTTTCCAAATTTGTCAAGCGATTACTTTAGCTAGAAAGCGGCAATCGGGGCAACTAAAAAATCGTCCCTGGGTATATTTGTGCAGAACACATTTGTTCAGTAGCAGCCCTCCAGATTGCATGGCGAATGCTCCACAATCTTTGGAAAAAAATTGGTCGTGTTTTTGCAAAAACTACATTTTTTATGATAGCAGCCTACAGGATAGCAGTTGGAAGACGATCATGCGTCGGATAATTTGTCCCTGTGAGACCTTCAGATCGACGCCCTTAGTTTGATTTTACGACTTGCGTAGTTCAAGAAATGTTGGATTATTTGATTTCTGCAAAAATGACAAGTTTTCGACGCCAAAACAAGAAAATCGGCTATATCTCACGGTAGAGAAAAGTTAGAAACTTGCTTTAAAAAGCAAAAATATGAAGCTCAATGAGGTCTTTCGAATGCATATAGTCACAACTGTATAGCGGGTGGTAAACGTTCAGAAATTGGGAAAAACCACTCTGACCGGAAATCTCGAATTTTTGAATCGGGATTGCGCGGAGGGTGTTAGAACGCTAAAAGAACTTATTTCGGAAAGTTTCATCAAATTTCATCATGATTTACGCCACCAAATAACAATATGTGCCCAAAAGGAATCACCACCTTAAGGCTAATTATCAGTCCTCTTCTTCAGGTATTATGACTGGGCACGTTAGGTAGTGTTGCGTGTCGTGTGTGATTAAACTAAAATTTACTCTTTATTAGTCTTTTACAATAGTCTACAACACAGACTCAGTATAATGAATAATTAACTAAAATTAGCAGAGTGTCGGATCTAAACAGTTCCGGCCTATGAAGTTGGGTGATCCCGTCAAGCTACACCTGCAGCTTCACGAGTGGTTATGGAAGATTGGATTACTGAACAATACAGGGGACGGCTAGGCGGGGTATTACCGGGAGATGGCTTCAAATATTATTATTAGATAAAAGTAAATGACTAAATTTAATGATTGCTTCGTTAGGATTTCTTTCGATGATTTCTTCTGATCAAATCTATCTGTGGCCTAAGCCAGAGAGAACAGGGGAGCCTGAGCTCCCAGACATTAAATGATCAATATGACAGCGTAGTACATTTGAATGAGTTCTTAAAATGGTTTTGAAGTATCAAAAAGTTCGATAACAGTAACAGGTAAGGATCAGTTTAGTTTCCCCAAATGATCAGGCTCGCGGAGGCTATTGTCTCTGCCCTAGACTACAATCTATATAGGATTCCAATTCCCAAGTACCTTCGTCAATTCGAACTGTCCTTGACTGGGCAACTCTGGCAATAACTCGTTAATACTAATCTTCGTTCACTGAATACTGGTTCCAATCGTAGTACAGAAGCTCTCCGAATCAGGTTCCACAGACTACTGATCAGGACAGGATGCTGGCCTCTCGAAGAACCTGAATCAAATGGGCTAAAACCTATTAGTTCAGAATACAAGTGCGGGAATCAAAATCAAACCCAGCAACTATTACTCACTTTTAAGGCTTTCTGAGGCGAAATTTCGAAATTTAGTTAACTCTAACTGAGATTTTGTTGAAGACTAGAAACGGCATGTTTTTGACCGTTGTGAACAAAACAAAATGAAATTCGATTATGCGTTGTTGGCTTGACACAAACAAAAGTTCACCGAATATGGCTCTTTTGGGCGATTTCCTACATCGGGATGCAGGAAATCGCCGATTCGTCACGTATTCTTTTACAGCTATATTCGGTCTGCATATAATTAGGTTTAAGGCCTTTTGCCAATTAAGGACTTTAAGACGGGAAAGCACCCGTTTCCTGCATGATGAGTTTGCAAGGCTAAACAGTCATTTGTAAAGTTATTCCTTTTAAGTTTATTAGACGATGGTTTACTGTAATTCTCAATTCCTACGTAATCATTCGACATTACTACATCCACTAGCTATTATTTATGTATGTTCAGGTATCGTTTTGGTGCTTACGTAACAATATTTATAATGTGTGCCATTTGATCCTGCAATTGATTATTTGTATTGCCAAGTAAATATGGTTTGATGTTTATAGCCCGGTTTTGACGAGAATTAATTAACGGGAAACTTTTACCTTTAGTACCTTTAGTACTTTTACCTTTACCTAGTAGCGGGCTGAAACCAAAAAGCTGAAACTGTGTAGATAATGTACTTCATACAAATATAAACTGGAGCGAAATCGGTTGCCCCACTGGTGAGAACGAATGCGGGAAAGGGCAACTGTTTTAGCATGATTTCTGCAATGTTGACTAAGGCTGAACTTTTGTCTTTTCGTGCTAAAGGCTGACGAAAAAGGGTTGAATGTTCTTATAATGCCCTGCAAGAAATACCAACACGGGACGAATTTGGGCTGTTTTGATAACAAGTTTGAGTGCAGGCACAACTGGCGAAGAGTTGACTAATTAATACATACAATTACGAGACAATGAACAGATTTAGCTAATTTATATTACACATTATATTAATTAATTTACACAACAGAATTTGACTTTAACTAGATAGAATGAACCAGCACGATGTCCTTTATTTGCGATTCGTCCTCTCCTTTATCACAGGATTACCTGGGGGGGGGGGGGGGGTAAAGTTGGTCGAAAATTTTGGGGGGGGAAACCCCCCCCCCAGGGGAACCTATGGGGGTGCCCCCACCCTCCCCCCAGTAAAAATAAGCCAGATATATGTATGGTTACGAATTTTTAATTTCGTGATTCTGGTGCCGGGTTACTGCGTCGCTTTGTGAGGCACTTCGGTGTGGAGCGGGGACATATATAAAATTTCAGAAATTTTCGCGACTTCGGGCGAAATTGACTTCATTTTTGCTTAGTTTACGCTTATTTTTGCATTTTAAACCTTGTTTTCAAAAAGTTTTCAACTTCTGGGGGGTTTCGCTTCGCCCCCAGACCCCCCAATTTTTTTTGAGGTCCGTCTCCCCTGAAAAATGTGCGCCACTGGATGCGCTAGTTTTTATGCCTCCAGGAGTCGGAAAAGGTTTTAATTTGGCTGTCGCTAAAATGGCCAACAAGTATATATGCTTCAAACGCGCCTTATAATATATAAGTCAAAATAGTCTTTAAGTGCTATGCAGTGCGGTAGCCAATATGAGCCTCGTTGTAAGGGCAGGCTCATAAGGTTCGCCGTAGCAGCTTGCCTTCATTCTTTCACAATCTGGACCCGCCACTGCTAAAAACACCTAAAACGCCAAAAACAAGCGTTGTTTTGACGAATAAATTGAACATGCGATCGGAAAAATCTATTTTTGTGAATTCGTTACTAAGTCGACTTTGGCACCTCGCATTGAAATTTCGACTGTCGCTTCGGAATCAGCGCTCCCGAATTCTTAAATTTTTGCACGAAAAACCGGTTTTTCGCCCCCGAATAGTTTTCTTACGGCCTCCCCAAATGACAGGGTATTTTTTAGGGATTTTTCCCTTGGGGGGCTTCGCGCCCCCCCCCTCGGGCCCGAGGAGAGGAAGACATTTTCGAGGGCCGGGGTTTGCAAAAATGAGACAAAAGTTGGTATTTTTGACGTATTTTGTACGTAGAAAAGCAAATGCTCTGAAAAATGCCAGGGTTAAAGCTAAAATATATAGCCATTTTTTCGAAAACATTTCCGAAGAAAAAGTTTAAAAAAGGAAATGTACAAAAAATTAAAAATTTCCTATTTTTGGCAAAAATTTAGGCTTCCAAAAAATCCCGGTGGGGGAGAAAAAATCCCGGAGGGGGAAAAGGCATTTTCGGGGAGGAGGTCAATTTCGGGAGTTTCTCCTCCCGGTAAAAACACTCTGAATGAAGGGGTCTTATTGAAGCCAGGCGATTAACCTATGCTCCCCCTTGGATATAAACTGGGAATTGGATGTCGTCCGACTTTTTATATATATTTACCTAACTTACATACTATATATATACTATTTTTACTGGTCATCAAGCACTTGTGCACATATTTAACCAATGATACCGCAAATAAATGGATCGTTTGCGCCTGATTGAGGAAAATAACGATGTGGAAGGTATATATATAGTTTGTTTTAGCACATGTGGCTACGTGTTTTTAATTAAAGAATAAAAGTTGCACACCACCAAGCATCATAAAATATCGGGCGTCTGGCAGCAGGGTTGGGCGAGACCGAGATTTCACCGAGAACGAGATCGATACCAGGGTACCGAGACCGAGACCGAGACTGGCCAAGTCTCGGCTTTTGGGCGAGACTGAGACCGAGACTAGCAATTTTAAGCTTAAACTTAATTTCTTCCAGTTTTTGAGGCTTAGTTAGGCTTAGGCTCTTCAGTTAATTTTCGTTACACTGATTTAAAAATTTCGCTGAAATTTGATGTTTTCAAAAAATTTCCGGTCTCGGTCGGTGAGCGAGACCGAGACCGAGACTCCCAACCCTGTCTGGCAGCGGTACCCCGTGGTATCCTACTTAATGCGCTGACTTTCTGCCTAGTGAACTGTGCCGGGTGCCGTGCCCTTTCCTGGGACTCGTTGCATAAAAGTGATTAGTTGATTAGTGATTTGATTAGTGATTAGTTGATTAGTGTAGCAGTTTTTCGAGGATAATCAAAGCTACGAATGAGCTACGATGACAATGTTATATGTCATTTGAAAGCGCTTTGAGCGTTCGAATGAACTAAAAAGCCTAAATTAAATTACAACTTAAATTGGAGTGATGCCGGCGAAAAGAGTAAAGAAATTACGATTGAGTTCAAAGTTCCTCTTTGACTGAATCAGTCAGTGCTGATAAATTAAATACTTCATCAGTTCTGGATAAAGCGCTTCCACAGCTACAATATGGTACTAAAACCTCCAAAAATGATGCACTGCAACGCAAGTTTTGCTCGAAAACCACTACACTAATCAACTAATCACTAATCAACTAATAGCTTTTATGCAACGGGACGGGCCCCAGTTCTAAACCATTTTTATAGCTTGTAGAATAGCTCCAAAGTTTCATTTGGGAAAACTTAGCTAAGATCAGTCAAAATAGAAATTTTTAGTTAATTTTTCACAGTGACATGTTTTAACAGCTTTATGCACAACTGGATATCCCTCAGCTCAGTAGGCTGTGAGTGTTTTTAGACCATTGTAACATGCTTTTTTGGTATCATCTGAGATCTTTTATACGTATATATATATGTGTTTTTGTCTTGCTGTCTTACTGTCGAGCAAGTATATATACATATATACATATATACGTATATACGTTATCTACGTACTTAATCATGTAATGCCATGCAGAGAGTATATATAATAATTTTTACTTTAATGTTTTATTTAGATGAGTATTTTGATGCCCCCGACATAGTGAATCAGCCGTCGTCTGAGCAGGAATCATCAGAGGAAGATTCACAATCAGTTGAAGACAACATGCATTCAATTCAGCAAGATCCTCGCAACATGGATCAACATCCGGTCAATGCAGACCTAAGCGATGACACTGGCAGTACACAGCATAGGCACCTGAAGCTACCATTTATGCGCCGGGTTACTGCCAGAAGCGTCTCCTTTGATCCTAGACTCCCAGCCAATCATTCAGTAAGCTTATTCTAGTCAGTGCGTTCACCGTGGTGTGACCAGTTTGACTTGGCTCATTCACTGCATTTTTTTCTTGGGAAAGGGCCATTGCAGGGAGAAGGCACAAAATTTCGCTGTTTAGTGGTATCATAGGGGTCGCGGCAGCGACCCCTATAATATGTGTGAAAAGTGGCTGGAGACAGTGTAAAATAAGCTGCGCAGAAGCTGCGCAAAATCCTGCGCAGATCCTGCGCAGATTTCATGCGCAAATTGTAGAGCACATCGAGTTTAGTATGTCTGTGAAGTTTCAGCCCCGTATCACTTACCGTTAAAAAGTTGCGCCCCGGACCGGTTATGGCGGCGATGTTTTTTTTTCCGGTTTCTCCTATTTGATGGTTGTATTGTACATAATGTTCGCCGCTTTCACGTGATCTGCAGCGGTGGGCCAACCTAAAGGGCTATGGGGTCTAGTAGTACCCTCTAAAGAATTTAAGAATCACAACTTTTTTTGCGCCGCAGCTGCGCCGCAGCGCCGCAGTGGCGCCGCAAAGTCGGCTCATAGCGAAAAGTGACCATTTTTGTGGTCGTCGCTCAGGTCGAGCATTACGAGCTGGAGCTGATTTCTTTTTATATTCAGAAATTACATATATTGAACTAACTAACGGTCCAGGTTGCGTTTCTCTATCACTTCCCTAGCGACCACAGTGGCCCGTCAAAAATGGCGAAAATTCGAAAAATGAAAAATCGAAATTTCTCGCTATCTATTTAACTTCGAAAGCTCAAATCTTCCATACAATGGTTTTCTGGCACGGAGAATCGATTCCCGCAGTCAGTTTTACCGTCAGACCCACCCGTCTTGCTGGACTGGTTCCACTTTGCCGTCAGGAGGGTCAAGTCGGAAACCGCTTCCTGGAGGTCCATAGTAGGCTTTACCTGGCCTCTCAAAACTTTGTCTATAGGTGTTTTCTGGTGCGCCCAGCTCATTCCCGGTGTCCTTTTTGCCGTAGGACTCATCCATCTTGCTGTGCTGGTTCCACTTTGCCGTCTGGAGGGTCATGTCGGCAACCGCTTCCTGGAGGTCCATACTAGGCTCTACTTGGCGTCTCAAAACTTTGTCCATAGGGGTTTTCTGGTGCGCCCAGCTCATTCCCGGTATCCGTTTTGCCGTCCGACGTGCATATATTGCTGGGCTGGTTCTACTTTGCCGTTTGACGGGTAAGTCGGGTGGGAGGGTCAAATGGTCGAAAATAAAGTTTTTCAAAAGTGGTCAAATTTGGTATCAAATGAAAGCCCTAAGTGAGCTGAGCAACTTTTGTCATAGAACTGCGTACCCAAAGTGGCTGTAGAGTGCTGTGGTGGGGTGGGGTGGGGACTTAGGCGATTTTGGGTCAAAAATAAAATTTTTCAAAAGTGGTAAAATTTGGTATCAAATGAAAGCCCTAAGTGAGCTGAGCAACTTTTGTCATAGAACTGCGTACCCAAAGTGGCTGTAGAGTGCTGTGGTGGGGTGGGGTGGGGACTTAGGCGATTTTGGGTCAAAAATAAAATTTTTCAAAAGTGGTCAAATTTGTTATCAAATGAAAGCTCTAAGTGAGCTGAGCAACTTTTGTCATAGAACTGCGTACCCAAAGTGGCTGTAGAGTGCTGTCGTGGGGTGGGGTGGGTACTTGGCGATTTTGGGTCAAAACTAAAATTTTTCAAAAGTGGTCAAACTTGGTATCAAATGAAAGCCCTAAGTGAGCTGAGCAACTTTTGTCATAGAACTGCGTACCCAAAGTGGCTGTAGAGTGCTGTGGTGGGGTGGGGTGGGGACTTAAACGATTTTGGGTCAAAAATAAAATTTTTCAAGTGGTCAAATTTGGTATCAAATGAAAGCCCTGAGTGAACTGAGCAACTTTTGACATGGAACCATCCACCAATATTTGCTGTGCCAAATAACGTCACGTGCCTATGAAACTTTTGTCTTTACTTCTTCAATCGGAATTTAAGGATATACCTATTTATAGTTATTATATATTTAAAGGATATTATTTGAAGGATATATATACGATACAGCCAACACACACATATTATCCTCTTTTGTGCGGAGCATTTTTGTTACTTGTATATATTCATTGAAAAATTTTATTTTCATATATCCACAAATAAATACAATTTGGTTGTCGAAATGGTAAACATTTTGCTTTTGCTTGACCTGAGCGTTTTTTCTGAAGGTAAGGTAAGGTAAAGTGACCCCCGGAGAGAACTCCAACCTACAAAATGTTATAGGGTGCGCATCAGTGCTTATCTCCGGCCTTTTATCGCGAAAGCCAGCGACAGCTCAAATGTTGACTACATCTGTGGAAGGGGCCAGTCATTCATAAGGTGTTATGCCAGAACACTGGGCTTATTCTAGTGGAGGGGCCCCCGGTCCCCCCATAAACACCCTTCCCCCCCCAACATTCGTTCCCCCCCAAAAAATCGCCCCCCCCCCAAAAAAAGTGGGTGAGGCCCAATTTTCAAAAATTTTCCGGCTTCGCCGGAGATTTTCACTCGATTTTTGCCTATTTCAGCGCTATTTTTGCACTAAAAATGAACTTTTTGGCGATTACTATAAAAATAGCGCTATTTTTAACATGTTTTTAGAAAAATTTTGAAAAATTTTCGCCCCCCCCAAGAATGACTCGCCCCCCGAGGGCCCCCCCAAAGAGCCCCCCAAGAAAAATTCCCTAGAATAAGCCCAGGAACATAGACCCCTGTTACCTTTCCACCCCAGTGGTATATACCACGTACCGACCAATTAAGGATAGATAGCTGGATTTCTGGATCCCATGGCGAGCCGACATGTGATAGTCCCATGTTTCCGACCCTCACCCCGAATTATCTCCAGTTGAACTGTGTAAGACAATTGTCTACAAGTATGTCTCGTGCGTTTAGTCCGTGTAATCTACTGTTTTCAGTATTTGGGGAAGGATATGGAGGAAGTCAGTGGGAGTCAGCCTTTATTCGACGCAGATTCCGTCCTGGAAGACGTTTGTTTGTTTCCTGTTCCTCATCTGATTCTGATGCCTGGTCAGAATTTGCCCTTGCAATCTCTCCATCCAAGAGCAATTTCAATGTTTCGCGCCATCATTTCCACTCGGCGTATTTTTGGAGTTATTAATTTTCGGTTAGTTCTTTCTTTGTCGTTTACACTTATATATAACATGTATATATGTTATATATATAATATGTTATATATAACAACATATATACGTATAGTACGTATATATATACATTGTTCGATATAATTATACGTACAGGTCATCATATAGCTTGACCTTTTCTTACCATATGAGCTGTTAACGTTTGGATAGCACTTGTGGGCGCCTTCAGTCGTCTAGCCTGTTCACTGTGTAATTAGAAATTAGAAATTAAACCGTTGTGGATTGTACTTATAATGCTTTTTCAGTTATAGTAGTCAGGGACAGGATCTGGCAAATATTGGTACACTGGCGCAGGTGATCGCATTTAAAGAGCAAACTGAGCATGAAGTTACAACCGTAAAACTTCGCGCTGTTGGTCGCCAAAGATTTGAACTTTTGACCACAAGTCGCCAGATTGATGGGTAAGGAAGCTTTTTGAACATTAGGCTGTTTCGGGCTATTGGGGGGAGGCGTCGAGAATTATAGGGGTCGGGCTGCTTCCTTCTCTCAGTAAAAGCAAGCCAGGTCGAACGGTTCCGCAAAGTTACGATATTTGTTGTTCTATAAAAATTACGATGTAGGAAGGCGATTTTGCAGTAGATGCAACGAGCACATATTTTGAGGGGGAGTTTTTGTATTTTTGAGTGGTGGTGCTACCTTGACTAAGGAGAATTTGAAAAAAATTTGATTTGGTTCATGTTGAATGGTATTTTGATGCTTCTTGAATTGAAGTAGCCGTGTAGTCGCAGATTTCAAACCCAGAAGTCATAATGTTGCTTCTGATAAATCTTCAACTTGTGACTACATAGCTCTATGGTTTTGGACTTGATTGGTAGCCAGTCAGTTGAAGAGTTTAACGTAGCAAGTCTATACTAGCTACACTAAAAAAGCTAAGAGCTTTAGTACGTCAAAGTAAATTCGAGATGAATGAAACAAGTTAAAATTTCAAATTTTATTGAAGATGTTATACACAAAAATTGTTGAATTTGGGTAGCATTGTCAGAAAGAATGGTGCAAATGCTGTCTTGTGTATACAGGTAATACGAAGTTGTTTTCCTGAGATACCGCTGAAACCCTGATTGTTAAATTAAAAAGGTGGACGGTTCCTTCCGAAATTCCTTTACCTTTGGAAATAAACTCGTGTGCTGAGCCTAGTCTCAAGCATATAAATGGTTTTTTACACATTTTCAGAACCATGACAGCTAAGGTTCGCATATTGCCGGAAATTGTGCTAGGAGATCCACTGGACAACGCACGCCTGCCATCCATGGAAAGAGCTTGGCTGTCAGCTAAGTTCCGTTCCAGCTCTGTTCGATCAGGCTGTGTCGTTCCTTTAAAGCGAGGATATAAGGTCTGTTGGTATTTTGTTCTGTATGTCGAGTTTCTAAATTCTAATGTGACCAACATGTATAATTGGCGATGATTGCAGTCTAATGTGTGCTCTGTCCCGTGCTGTTTCAGCTTTCAACCTCTGAGGACGTAGCGTCCAGGTTTTGTTTGTTTGTTTGTTTGTCTTGAGCACCTATGCTTCGCTTCTGTCCTCGCATTCGAGTACCTTTTCATTTTCTGTTTTCTCTGTTCCCACTCCAGTTCAGTAACAAGTAAACGTTGTTATTTTTTAGGCCGATCCATTTCTTGCTGGAAGATTATTAGCAGCTCCCCTTTTTATATATCGCCAGTATGATGTGGTACGTACTCGGAGTCAACAGTGTTATCAGCATTCAGTCTCAAACCAACCTGGGGCCGATGTTATCAATTTCCAAACCCGAGTTAAGAGTCGCTAGCCCGGATTAAGTTCATTTGTTGAAGATAACGAAATAAACCAGAGTTAGCGACTTAACCCGGGTTTAGACTTTGATAACATCGGCCCCTGGGGTGCGCCACTTCACACGTTTGGTATTCCCACCGCTCACTAGAGGTGCCCACAAAGTGCCTAATTTTTAGGTTTTTTGGTTTAAATTTTTCGGCGTGCCAGAATTTTTGGTTTAAAATTATTTTGGTTATTAAAATTTAAAATTAAAATTATTTTTGACAGATTCTCCTTTCTCCCCGACTCTTTCCCTTCCCCTGCTTGTTTTGCCTTGAAACCCCAGCTTACCTAGTCTTGCATGGACTATCTTGTCTGTGCGTGTTAAGCTCCAGAAAACCAAGACTGAGGCTTTGATAACATTAGTTTCTGATAAGCGCACTTGGAATTCACAGATAATAAAAATGTCATCAGATTTTTCTGTTTTATCCATTATCTGCAAGGTCGCAAGCAGTCATTTTGTTCTCAGTGAAATGAAGTCCTCGCTGTTGACTCTGAGACGACTGTGCGACAAAACTTGGACTGTTGTACATTTAATCAACAATTATCCCTTTGTTGATTTAAAACACTTTTTTTGCAGAATTTGCTAATTGAAGAAATTAAGCAGGAACTATCGGAATGGTATCAGGCTTCCTCTGCCATGGAAGCAATGTCTCGCAGTCCTGTTGATTTCAGTTACTGGGTGGCTGCCAATCTACCAGCAGAGGACAAGGTTAAGATGCATCTCCTTACCATCGATTCTGCCATCCAAAGACTCCGTCTTGAACTGTGTGTCTTGCACAAGGTATGTACGTACCTCTAACACCGTTGCAGAATTCTATCTTCAATGTTTACGAGGCATTTTCATTACATGGACCATAGTCGTCTGGCATTTTTAGTGGGGGGGGGGGGGGTGGGGGCCCCACTTTTCGGTTCCCCCACCCCTTTTCGGAGCCTCCCCCACTTTCGCCCGCCCCCCACTTTTCGGCAAGCCCCCACTTTTTGGGGGTCGCCCAAAAGTGTCAAAAAGGTTTTCGAGGTCAAATTTTCAAAACTTTTCTCAATTTTTTGCTAATTTATGGACTTATAAGCTCATTTTAAGCTTAAAAACAGCGAGTTTTTGCGTGTTTACCTTAAAATTGTTAATTTTTCGCTAAACATTTCGGTATATTTTTACCTTTGGCTCGCCCTCCCCCCCCCCCACTTTTTGGATGCCCCTCTCCCTAGGGGGGGCGAAGCCCCCCACTTTCAAACCCCTAAAATAATGCCAGGTCGTTTAATATACTTGCTTTTAGTCGTAGTCGAGACTAGAGTTAGTACGTGCGTATATACTTTTTGAACTTACTCCTTCCTCTCAGAATACGTGTAATTCTACACCACATACCAAATTTAGATCAATTTTCAGCTTACTATTGGGAGGAGTTTTGTTAACGCTGACTTAAATCCTACTAATACTGTGGGAAAGTACAGTTTTCCTATGACGGGTCAGAAAAAATACTTTTCCCATTTTCCGTCCCCCATCCATTTCATACGAAATCGATAAGCTTAAAGTGAGCTTATAAGTGAGCTCATAAATTAGCTAGGAGGAAATTCTCGAAAATTTGACCTCGAAACTTAATTTTTCGCCATTTGGGATGACGGCCAAAAATGTGGGTGGTATATGCCGCAAGCTGGGAAAGGGGGAAATGGGGGCCGCAGCCCTTCACTAAAAATGCCAGCTCTGATCTACATAATCCGTATCCTTTGTTGTTTAGTGCACGTTGCTACGTTGTCGAGAATGCGCAGAAGAGATTGGTCAGAAGTCGGATGTTTTCAGCATGTCTGTGGAGGGCCCTATGGGTGCTTATGTAAATAATCATGGTTTTATCCATGAAACTCTTACCTTGCGCAAGGCCACTGGATATGAGATGGTTGGCCGTGGAACAACTGAAAACTCCTGGTTTCCAGGGTATACTTAGTCACTTTGTTTTCTCGAACGTACGGTTTGTCTTTAATTGCTGAGTAGCATATGGGCGTGGCCACAACAGCTTCGATACCAGCTGTCTTAGCTGCTCCCCACAGCCGTTGCAAGGACACCAACTTTTAGCCGAGCCACAATTTTCTACGAAGGTATTTGAAGTATGTTAATAACTTTGTTGGCGTATGAAAACCGCTTTGCTTTTGATTTTGTTTGTTTGCTGTTCTTCAGATATGAGTGGCGTATTTGCCAGTGTCGTCGGTGTCATTGTCATGTTGGTTGGCGCTTCAAAGCTGTTGAAAGAAATTTGGAACCAAAAATGTTTTGGGGCATCACGAGGGCAGCAATACTGCCCAGTATGGCGGAGTCTGCTGAAGCAGATTCTTCAGATGAACAGCACTTGGTGATGTAAAGAATTCGAAAACAAATTATTTATTGTACAGCTTCTGTGTTCATATGTATTTTACAATTAATAAAGATCTGCGATCGATTGACTCTGCGTTGCGGCAGCTTATGTAGATAAACTGACATGATAGAGCAGTGCACATAATATTCTTAGTTATCAAGCAAAAAATATCATCTGCAGAATAACAGTGGACCACCACAACTGAGTGCGTTCACTTCAAATATATTTCCCGCTACGCTTGCGTAAAGTTATATGCGCGCAGGCACAAATTTACGCTAATCGAGTAGCTTCAATACGTAAACAGTATACACGATTATATACTGGGTGTGGGGGGCCAGTCGTTATTGTGTAGATAATGCCTGCAGGCTGATAACTAACTACGAGTGTGAAACTTGTCTCACTTGTCTCGCCTTTTAAAGATAGAGAAGGGTAGAGTAGCGTCAGAGAGTCGGATAGAGTTAAAATGAACTCTTCATGAAATGACGCAGAGTTAAAAATTTTAGCTCTCCCAAACTCGCAGGGTTAAAATTAACTATTCTGAGAAGGAGAGAGTTTATTTTAACTCTGCCCTTAAGGTGGTGATTCCTTTTGGGCACATATTGTTGGTTGACGGCTCAAACCAAGATGAAATTTGATGAAAATTTTCAAAATAGATTCATTTGGTGTTCTAACACCCTCCGCGCAATCCCGCTTCAAAACTTTGACGTCTCCGTTCAGGGCGGTTTTTGCCGATTTTTGAAATTTAGACAGTAGCTGCATAGCTATGCCCATATTCATTCGAAAAATCTTGTTGAGCTCTACCTTTTTGCTTTTTAAAGCTTCTTTCTAGCTTTTCTTTATAGTGAGATATAGCAGATTTTCTTATTTTGGCGGTGAAAACTTGTCATTTTCGCAAAAATCAAATAATCCGCCATTTCTTGAGCTGCGCAAGCCGCAAAATTAAACTAAGGGTGTCGATTTGAAGGTCTCGTCGAGGCCGATCATCCATGGCATGATAATCTTCCAACTGCTATCCCGTGAGCTGCTATCATAAAAAATGTAGTTTTTGCAAAAATGACCAAATTTTTTCCAGCGATTGTGGAGCATTTACTATGCAAGCTAGAGAGTTGCCACTTAGTAGGCATGTTTTACACAAAAATACCCAGGGACCCTTTTTTAGTTGCCCCGATTGCTGCTTTGTAGCTAAGGTGGCCGCATGCTAAAGTTTGGAAAAGTAGGCAAAATCCAGGTTGCGCATTCATTTTAGCTAATTTCTTCATAACGAAAAATGATTTCATGATAATTACAAAAGGGTCCCCAGCTATTTGATGGTGGAATCGAATGATGTAGCCGATGCTTCACGAAAAAATTTACTTTAGTCTGCAAAAAATCTGGAAAATTAAAGTAAGAATCTTGCCTTATTTCCCAAAGATGGAAACGTTAAGATCAAAGCAAGCTAACTTGCCTACTTGCTGGTCGGTATCTATAACGTTTGGTTAGAACAATCTAAGTTAAATAAAATTTGAGATTAAGTGTCCATGATTATGATTGCATCACTGCGATGCTGTAAATGAGGAAGAGAATTGTTTCTTTGAATCAAGTTGCATAATAAAGAAAGCATTTATAATTTCACAGCCGTGTACTACAGTTACTGTAACTATATACTAAATGTGCTCTGTTGTGAGTCCTGTGAATGAATCTGACTGAAGCAGCAGGCATGTGTTCGCATCGCATAGTCTATATAGTTGTGACAGAGATTTGAAATAGGACATTATTACAGTTACAGACTTCTCCGATTAGGTGCTGCGATTGTGCAGGAGATCAGGACTAGAGGCGGTAGAGCGAATGTCTGTTTTATCCATTGTGAGGCCAAAGGAGCTTTGGGCTCTTGGGTGATTAGGCATGATAGGCTTTTCGAGCAGACGACGCTTCTCCAGGTGCCGTAGGTAGGATGGGCTGCAGGGATGATTAAGCTGCAAGTGTTTTCCGTAGCTGTCAGAATCCTGCGCCGTGTAACCACATTCTTCGCAAACGAATATCTGAAAAAGTGAAATATTAATAGCACGTCCTGTCAAATTACAATGAAGAACAGAGTAACGTAAAATATAAGATCAATAAGGCGATTTAGAGACACATATTTCGTAATATCACGAGTACATAATGTATGAACATATGTTTATCCGATTCTGCAATGAGATTAAAGGAAACGCAAAACAAAATGAAGGTTACCCATATATATATATATATATATATATATATATATATATATATATATATATATATATATATATATATATATATATATATATATATATATATATATATATATATATGGTTGCATATATTTGGAAAGCTTGTTATTGCTGTATGTTGCGTCCGAATTGAATGAAACGAAATTATGAAAATTACGTACTTTGCTTCGTCTTTCTTTATATCCATAAGAATGCTGCTGTCCGTGCACCTTTCTTGCATGCGATTCCAGCGAGCACCGTTGAGTGAATGACTTATCACACTGGCTGCAATTATATGGACGAACGCCTAAAAAAGTACAAAAAGCTTTATATGTCGTCATGTTCTTGATCTTGATCTAAGTCATTCTATGTGGCTCAGTAGGCACGGTCAGCGGCCTATTTCATAAAACTACAATTACAGGCCTGTAGATTTTCTACAATTTTGCCACCGTTCCCAGAAATCTACGAATTTCTGGTTTCATTGTTGTAAGTTCTCTACAATCTACAATTGTAGCCCCTGCCTTTGTAGGTACAATTGTAAGAGCTATAACTATACAATTAATTGTAGCAATTGTAATTACAATTTTAAGAACTTTAAGTTGAATTTTAAGAAAGTTACAATTTTACAATTTGTATAAGATGTAATTACAATTTTCGGGAAATGTTTTTGCAAATCTACAAATTGCAAATATATACCTAATCTTTTGTTTAACTATTTATGCTGCTAATTGTTTAAATTTAATTAAGCATTTGCGAGTCTGCCATAACTGTAGGATGTGCTTATTGGTTAACAGCTAAAAACTATAATTCACTAAAAACAGAAAGTGTAACGATAACATCTTTCCACAAAAGACAACCATGTTGTGGCATCTACCTTTTTAGGTATGTACGAATTGTAGTACAATTTTACAACTGGAAATTTTGATTGGAAAATTGTAATTGTTTTATGAAACACAATAAACCGACTACAATTGTTTTTAATATGAAATAGGCCCCAGATCTGTGAAAAAGATAATACGCAATAGTTTTAGAGTGCCGTACTCGGCACAGATCTGTGCCGAGTACGGCACAAGCTGTGCCGAGTACGGCACAACACTGTGCCGTACTCGGCACAAGTGGTGTTCTGTATCCTACAGAGTCTCCCTATACCTCCAGGTAAAGCATCAGATGTTAGAAACCCTTCAAATAAAAAATATGTCTTGTGCCGTACTCGGCACAACGTTGTGCCGAGTTCGGCACAAAATCATACTTAGAATTTTTTTGGGTGAATTTCAAAAAAATATGTAAGAAACTACCTAAATACATATTATACATACAAATAAATGTAATTTATTAGACAATAAAGTAAGGAAGTAAGTAAAGAAATTTTGGAGACGACATTTACGGGTGTGGAGACGGCGTTTACGAGAATTCAAAGCTTACTGTACAGAAATCTACCGAATCAATTTCTATGATTGGCACATCGTTCGACTCCC
>JASAND010007549.1:0-10690 GCA_030248195.1 Trissonchulus latispiculum | reverse complement strand
TGCGTCTATCAAAACATTCTGACTCTGGCTAAACTGCCAGAATCACGATTTTTCCGCACTGCAAAAATGCTCAGCAACATTCCGTGGAAAGACATTCCGCGGAATCACAAACGAAAAGTTTCCGCCACAGTTGGCCG
This sequence comes from Trissonchulus latispiculum, assembly GCA_030248195.1. Taxonomy (NCBI): domain Eukaryota; kingdom Metazoa; phylum Nematoda; class Enoplea; order Enoplida; family Ironidae; genus Trissonchulus; species Trissonchulus latispiculum. The sequence continues at coordinate 10,553 of JASAND010007549.1, read as the reverse complement.
CTTTCCAAGCAGCATTCCGCATTGGCTGCCAATTTGCAACATTCCAAACCGTTTGGCAGCATTCCGGGCAACTTTCCGCTGGACTGAACAAATTGCAGAATTCCAACACCATCAGCCAATTCCTAGGATTCATGCTATTGACGTGGTTTCTGCATTGCTGCTGGTTTAGCAAAAATCCGTGGATTTTTGTTATTTGTGCCTATTATGAATCATTAATACTTATAATCATTATTATCTGTTCACTGTTAGTTGCTGTTTAACAGTTGGACAGTGAACTGCAAAATTAGACTATATTATTTGATAATTGCATTGTTTTTAGTATGAAGTAAACTGGAAGTCAATAAGTGAATAGTAACTTATGCAGGAATGAGCATTTAGTAAGTGCATACAGATCTCCTAGCTGTTAAGGGAAATTTGCTTCAATTAAGTTTTAGCGGCTTGAAGCCGGAATGAACAGATTACACTTTGATACCCGTCACAATGCAGGCCTGTGAATGGTGCTTCGGTTGTACCCTAACCTGGTTCATTTGTTTACAACATCATAATGTCGATAAAACAAAATAAAAACAAACATACAATCGAGAAACAACACTTTAAGCAGTTAATTCATTTAAACTTTCAAACATTTTCATAAGCCATTTTGATCCATCCAATCCTGCCTTCTTCCTGCCGTTTAGGGATCAAAAACATCTTCAATGTCGGGTTTTCCTCAACATCCTGCAAACTATGGCACTAAAAACAATATATAAACCTCATATATAATAACCAGATTGTATTTAAGAATCATGATTACTGATTTTATTAAAGATTGTGTTATCTAACTTGCCCGCCCATGCTTACTTGCTCGTGATAACGGAGACCCGAGCAAAGACCTACTACCGGTGTCGGATAGTTCCTATAGTGAACTGCTAAATAACGGTAAAATGGACAATTCTCCGTGTCGAACACAATCAAACTAATTCTGAAGTATAGAATGTTGAGCATTATTGACCAAATCCACACAATCTTACCGGTAAGGACAGAAGGACCGAATTCCATCATAGTTTATTTATAGCGAACAGTCAGTGACAAGACCAGCCATGCTGACTCACCTGCGGAAGGAAACACGAAACATGAATGAATGAACGAAAAAATACGTGCCCAAAAATTATCACCATCTTAAGTAACGTAGGGACTGCAGTGTAAACTATAAACGAGCACCCTTACGATACTGTCTTTTGTATCCTTGGTACTGGAGAACCGCAGCCTGCGGACTGGCAAAGATATTCCGGGTCCTGAGTTGCTGTTGCTAGTGGCAGAATTGGAGACAGATAGCTCAAGTGAGACGGAGTCAGCCTAGAAAGTAAAATTATATATATATATATATATATAACTATTTGCGTACATAGTGTCATATCAAGTTTAAAATAGCAGTCAGAAGAAGGATAACGGTGCACTTCCTAGCTTCATAAATAGCTAGATATGAAATCGAGATATGAGCTATCTGTGAACCCTCAGAGGATGGTTTGACAAAGTTTTACAACTCGTTTATTAATACATTAATACATTTTATACAGTAATACAATTTAGTGCAACTTGAGAAAGTAGACGCACTCAACTGCCATGTTTGAAATAATGATTCTCAGATGTCTATCGCTTTCCCCCATATCTAACGTTTTGACCAATAAGCTTAAGTTTTGCGTGGGGCAGAAAGGAGGCTGGCGATTCAAAAATTTGAGAAATATTAAATTGTAAGCTGGTAAAGGGGACCAAAGGGATCAAATAGTTTTTGTCTCCGATTTTGTTATTTTTAATGATTGATTTTTGTTAAATATGTGCATATCGGGGTTTTCTGGGGCGTTGAGCACAAAACTCTGAATTGGAAAAACGGATTTTAGACACGTGCTCAGCGCCCCAGAAAACCACTCTATGCAAGTTTTCAGCAAAATCGGGGACAAAAGATTGACAACCTATTTCCCCGTTTACTAACTCTAACTTTTAAAGTTTTTAACACGTTTTTAAAAACTTAAAAACTTAAGTTTTTGAATCCATAGAAATAAAGGGTGCCCATTCAGAATTTTAATGTTATTGGTCGGAAACTGAAGTTATTTATTTTTTTGTTTTTGATTTCTGACGTTGTTCAATTACAGATATTGTCTTAGCAGGCTATCGCAACCAGCAGGTGGTCTGCTTGCCTAACTAAACCTGCACTACTTTAGGAATAAGTTCATGCATATTCCATGACCAAGAAAAAGCTGGCTTTTACAATATAAAGCAAATTGTAATCAAATGCTTGGGAGGCTCACCTCCATTCGCTTCAGGCAATTGTGACAATGCATTTTGGACTGAGCCCGGCTCAGCCGAGCAGGGCGACATTCCAAAATCCACGCACACACACGCCTCTTAGCGGCAGCACGGATCTTCGCCTTTCTGAAGTTTTTCTTCACTCGGTGGCAACTGCGCTTCAGCACAGTACGGTCTGAAAGTGTAAAAATATAACTACATAAGTATATATCTTTAGATAGTAACATGGCAGAACACATGTTACCTTAGAATACACCAACATAAAATTAAAAAGTTCCTTGTTTGGTGTCTCGTCTCGATTACCCGTCAAATCCTTAAAACTTGATCAAATGAGCTAAAGTTTGGCATGAGTACGTTTTCGACCACGTTTGCCAAATTTTGATTTTAGTTTTTTCGATTACCAAAGGAAACTGAGACATTATTGTCTTCTATTTTGCTGAGTTGTATATAGGGCTTTCTGAATCTGAAGACCGTTGTTCAATTCAGTTTTCCGTTAGCTCTGCATAAGCTAAGCTTGTAAGCTTAGTGTGTAACCTTATGCTGAACGATCGAAACACTGAATCGTACCGTACCCATACTAAGTTTTTGCTCGGCCTGCGTTTTCAATAATATACTATTTTAATAGTTCAAGCATTAGCTATTGGATATTTTCTGAGGGTCCTGTGGAAAGAATTATTATTCTCATAGCAGACTCTGATAGCAGACTGATAGTTACATTTACAGTTCCAGTGGGGAGGGCGCACCCAGAGAGCAACAAGTTATCTAATATTGTTAAATAATGTCAACTTATTGAGGGAATGTTACTTAACACAATAACTGTCCAAGTCAGCGAATAAAAACTGAAATATTGTGAATACCCATCTCTAGCTATTGGGCAAGCTAGAAAATGGCCAAAATATAAGTGCTCGCCAATAACAAAGTCAATCCAACCAATGGCAAATAACCGTTTTAACAGCAAACTATGTCAAATAAAGACAGGTAAACTATAATATCAACAAAAAATTTACCTGGAGTCTGAGGCATTTCCGAAGAATCGATCGTAATGACAATCAGCAAAAAGCAATTAAAGTCTGCGCATAAAGACAGGAACCAATATTTAATTAATGCATAGAAGGAAACTTATGTGCAAAAACTACAAAATTGTTGAAATACAGAAATACAGATAGGACCTGTAAAACTGGTCCCTGTATAACACTGAGAAATTAAGTAAAGTGAGCGTCAGTTAAAGACGCCAGCCCTGCTCATGCAACGCAATTTACGCATGTATTGTTTCCATATTACATTTCAATTGAAAATACACATAGGCCTTTCACCGTGTTCCGTCTATTGATTGGGTCATTCAACCTTTCGCACATCCTTCTGTTCACTCTGTGAAATGGGTATACACTACATTTTATATTGCGAGATACAGTATCTTTTGGAAATTACTGGATTCCAGTTTGCAAGGTATAGTCTTAATTTTGTCTATTTGTTTATTCACTAGAGCATGTTAGTCAACTTAATCAATTTTTATAACTTAATCTTAACAATATTAACGACACTTTTTTCTTTCGCTAATTGAATTCGGATTCTTTGCTTACAATGTAACAATTTTAGCTGTGATTCATGGTAAGCATAGAAACTAAATGTTGCAGATGAGAAAACGTTAACAGTTTTGCAATAATTTACAAAAAATTTAACTTATTTTTACTTATACTTGTTAAATGTTCATTTTTAATGTACCGTGCATTACAGTGCTCATGTACAGTGTACATGTACAGTGCATGTACAGTGCTCAAATATTTCTGTCACCAGTGCAGCCAGTACAGGTATACGAAAATAGGGCTTGAAACTTGACAATTTTATGCCAAAATAAATAATTTATAATTGCGCATGTTATAGCTATTTCAAACCTCTTCAGCTGTTTATTGCTGATGTCTATTTTCTTCAGCTTTTTTGAATTTTCAAAAATTGCGAAAATGTTTTTAGCTTGGATTTTATTTGATTGGCTAAAAGATTAGCTTTTATTTTGGAGGGGGAGGGGTAGAACTCGGCTTGGGAGACAAGTAGTCGCGGTCGGGTATGGTGGAGGGGGTCTGACCTTCTCGTGGAGGGTCTCACAGGAGGCAAACTGTAGCCTGGTACAAAAATGATGGAGCGGCCGCCCAATAAAAAGTTTTGTTTCCCCATTCTCTAAATCGGCCTTCGGTCGACCCCTCCCCCGTCCCAAAGTTTTGCAAACCCCCTATCTAAACTTTTCAAAATGTTTAGCTAAAATTAAAAATTTTTATAAAATAAGCAAAAATTAGCGGAAAAGTTATAAAATTTGCTTAATTATGCTAAAAACGCTAAATATAGCTGACGATTGAAAAAATTGTTTAGTCTTAGTACGAAAAACCTTCACAGACCTCCCCTCGAAAAATGTTTTTGCCCTCCCCAAAATTTACTTTTCGCGACCCCCCCCCCTTTAGCCACAACTCTTTCTGAGAGAGGTAGTGCTGTTTTCTCAGCAATATAACTTTGCTCTGACTTTAATAAGCAACTGGTTTAATCCGAGCATTGAGACTTAGTCAACTTATTTACTGCAGTTTCTGAGGGCTGCAGTTGGCAGAGAAAAAATTGCCGTATAATCTAGTGTTATTCTGGTTTCCAACAGAATTCAGTTAAGCCGGAAATAAATTGTGGTTGATTTGTAGTTAGTGACTGGTATTAGTGACAGTCAGCCACTCACTCAGCATCCCTTCTCTTCAGCAAATGTGTGGTGACCACTCTACTGTTTTGTTTATGTATTTCAATGGAGTTACGACAAGGCAATGTATACATAGGTGGAGAGAAATACAGTTGAAGCCTACTGCACGTAGATTTACTCAATGCTAGGATGTGCTCAGTAACCCTTTAGTAACCATGTTTCAGGCAATTTGAGTCCGTGTTGCAGTCACGTCAAGACTTGACATGGCAGTGTTCGAAAGCCAAGAGCTGGACAATTCAGCTGTTTCACTGGATGAGCCTCAACCGCATCATCTAGTATTCCTGTGTCCAGTGGCTCATCAAATTTCAGACCCAGAAGAAGTTTGAATGCATCCCGCGAAACTAAGTCACGAGCTGATGAGGTAATATATAGCCTTGGTTGAGCTTAATATTCCTTCTGTCAAAAGGTTTTGGGTAAGCAAACTGAAGCGAAGTGTCAACCCAATCACAAGGAGCTGGTACCAGCAGCTTGTCAGGTTAATATTTACAGGCATTACTAGTTCATTTGGCATTTTTGAGCAAGACATTGAATACTTTACTTGTGACTGCGTTTTCTGCGTTTGATTGCGTTTGATACCATTCACAACGTTTTTGGTATACCTATGTATTAGCGACATACGCACTATAATATAATTGGTAGAACTTGCTACTAGATGAATCCAGTCTGTGATCTACCTATTGCAGTTGTGAATTTATTTCTTATTGTTTTCAAACTTTGCTTTAGGAAGGGAAATCAATGCACTGAAAGACCACTGCGCCAAATGCTATTTTCCGCAGAGTGGTGACAACGTGGTGGCTTGTAGGGATTGTCTGAAGTCTGTTCAGACAAATGGGGAAAAAGTTTCAGAATGTGGTCGCCATGAAATAGCACCTAAACTTTTTTCCAGGATATCGAGGAGTCTATCAAAATGGGAATTACCCCTGTCCTTTGCCTATCCCCAAAGAAACCGTTTAACTTTGGATAACTGTTAATTTGATGCTTGTGACTGCGACAACTTGAACTATCTTGTTTTACTATGCGCGTATGTTACTCGACTAGACTGCTTTGACTGATGTGTTTAAGACTAATTGAACTTTTACTGTTTTGCTTAACTGTGTACACAATTTTATGACGATGTTTCTTGTACTATTTGGACTAAGTTGGACATTTTTACTATTGACATGTTAGAAAATATGAACTGTTTTCTTTTGGCTATGTGCATAATTTTGTTGACAATTAAAATATGTTACATTTCATTAAAATACAGTGCAACCTTTAATCTAGCAGTTAAACCGGTGCTGCTATAATACACCGCCATGACAAAAACTGCCCGCCACAGTGGTGGTTGGTGGACCTGTCAACAGTTCCATGGAATTTACTACCTGCGATGCACAATCAGCAAGATTCCACGAATTTCCAAATTCTAGATTCCAAACTCAAGTAGCAAGATTCCGAAAGTGCCAATCCAAATGACACAATTCCAACGGAGTCGGCAGCTTTCCGCGGATTTCAATTTTGTGCCGCGCAAATTGCTAAATTCCAGAACGATTAGCAACAATCCGCGGAGTCTTTCTTAGAGTAACACAAGTTGCAAAATTCCAACACAAGTGGCAAGTTTCCTCAGCAACATTCCGTGGTGCCCCACAATTAGCCAAATGCCTCGGAATTTGGCAGTTTAGCCAGAGTCAGAATGTTTTGATAGACGCATGGGGTGGGGGGGTGTAACCCCGAGCCGACCACCCCATCTCCCAAATTCACTAAAAATGTTCTCGAATACATACGAACATAGATGTGTTAGGGGTGGAGGTGTTGGGGGGAATCCCCCATCAAAACCACAAATTTTGGCGCCCCCCAGATTTTCAGATTGTGCCCCCCCGAAAAAATCGAAAATTTAGGGGGTTTGAGCTATTTTGGCCGACACCCCCGAGCCCCCCCCCACCCCAGTGTATACGAACGTAACAAAAACCCACCCCCAAAATTTCGAAAAATGAAGTTGTACTTGCCACTTTCTCTAAATTCGATTTCTCCGGATCACATCCGCCTGAAACAAGCTGACCCACCCATCCTAATTTCAGTTTCCACCACCCCCTACTTGTGCTGACGACGAAACGCAAGGGCATAGGTGTACCTGGAGGGGGGAACCCCTCCCCCCAAATGGAAAAGTGCGGACCCCACCCACGAAATTTTGGAGGCAGACCCCACCCCCAAATGGCCAAATCCCAGATCCCACCCACCCAAATTTGCCAGACCCCACCCTCAAAATTTTGAAAATTTTGCCACAAAATCAGTAAAAATAAATTTTTTTGGAAAAATTCGAAATTTTTTGCAAAAAATCTAAGTTTTTTCGAATAAACGAGCAAAAATGAAGAAATATTTTTAATTTTTAGTTGGAAATAACGCTTTTTTAGCAAATTTGCGAATTTTTTCTAAATTTTTGACCAAAAAATACCTCCAAACTTTCGAAGGTGGAGTCGGCACTTTTCCATTTGGGGGCATAGGTGTGGCTGGCGAAAAAAGTGGGGGTGGGGGTTCAGAAAAAAGTAGGGAGGGGGGTTTGGCGAAAAAAGGGGGAGGGGGGTCGCGAAAAGTCGATTTGGGGGGAGGGGTAAGAAAAATTTTCTAGGGGGGGGGTCGGCAAAAAATTTCGAAAAAAGTCGGTTTTTTGTTAAAAATTGAAAAATTTTCTCAATTTACAGCTATTTTTAACGATTTTTAGCTTAAATAAGCCAATTCTAGCAATTTTTCGCTAATTTTTGGAATTTTTTGGAAAACTTTAGAATTTTTAGTTAAAAATTGTCAAAAATTTAGGTAGGGGTTTGAAAATTTTTAGGGGGGGAGGGGTCTGAAAAAATCGATTTGGGGGGAGGGGTAGGAAAAAATTTTTAGGGGGGGGGTTGGCGACCCCTCCATTTGGGGGGAGGGGTCCCCCCCCCTAACACACCTATGTTTGGGGGGGGAGGAGCTCCCCCCAGGTACACCTATGCCACCCCCCCTCCCCACGATACGGACCTGAGAAATTTCCAAGAATGGCCAAAAATTTTCTAAATGATCTTATTTTTCATGAAAACAAAACCATAGTTTCATTCAGGGGGGGGGGGGTTGGGGGGGTACCACCGCCCCCAAAATTTTAGACCAACCTTACGCCCTCCCAGATTTTTTACTATCCCTCCCCCCACTTTTGGTTGCCCCCCCACCACATTTTGGGACCAAAAAGTTAGCTAAATTTTGCCAAAAAGGGTCATTTTTTGAAAAATTTTCCTCAAATTTTGGCTTACCTAAAATGATAAAAACGAGCCTTGTTTTAACGAAAAAAACGTTAAAATACAAACAATTTTGCGTTTTTAAGCCATTTTTTGAATTTCCTGAGGTCGGAATTTAGGGGGGGTTGGAGAGGGGTACTACCCCCCATCACATTTGGGGAGTCGACCGCCAAATTTTTAAGGTTTACCCTCCCCCAACCAAAATTTCCGGTGAAACTATGAACAAAACTTGATTTACCTTTAAGTCGTCTTAAAATTCATGTTTTGCCATTTCTTACCACAAATTAAGCTAAATATGGTGAAAACAGCGGCAAAAGTTATAAAAATAATTCAGAATTTTTTCCATAGCATGCAAAATGTTCAGAGTGTTGACTCCGTTTTTCTGGCTTCAGAGTCACTCTCTGGTTCAGTGTCTCAATATTCCCAGTTCGAAACTCAGGGATAGCTAACAATTTGAATCGTTTTATCAATGTTGTAAACTTGAAGACTTTGAAAGCGCATTTCAGGCCAAGGCTGGAGACTCAAAGAAGTGTTTAGTAAAACTGTAGTATATACATGTGTGATGCGTGGATATCGATCAGTTTTATATACACAAACTCAAACAGCTTGCGTGTCTGTATTGCAAGTCCGAGTGTGTGCTCGTGTTATCAAAGGTATATACATATAGGCCTTTTTCATGGAAAGTGTAAAAACAGAGGTGTTAACCCATTGACTGACCTGTCACATATAATGGTATATATAATGGTATATAAACACATACACATATATATGTGTTTGCGTGTGTGAAGTATATATATAGTACCAAGGGGGACTGCAAACGCGAATACATGACAAAGTGTGGACAAGATTGTAAGAGAATTTGGTTCATATGTTCCTTGTGTTTATATGCTTTGCTCACACACACATGATATATATATATATATATAATATATATATATATATATATGATATATATATATATATCAGTGGCTTGTGTATAATTTTTCGCAGTGTTACACGTGAAGTTTAATTACAATTCTTCAGATTTTTATACTTAATGCAAATTAGCTTTTCTCGGAACCTTTGTCTATCCGGTTATTCTTCATCATGCTACTTCGAATTTTCATTCTCAGCTGTATGGATACTCCACGTGAGTTGATGCTATTGCCAGGTTTTTTATTTTTTAATGTGGGTATATATATATATACCCTTTTTCTTTATTATTTTTTAATGTGGGTATATATATACCCTTTTTCTTTAATTTGACGACATGTGACAACGATGTGTTGGTTTATATCAAGTCCGAATCCAGGGGGTGGGTCTGTCTGGAACCCCCCAACGCGTTTTTGGGCGACAATTTTTTGTAATGTTTTTGCGAAGGAAATTTTTTTGCTAATTTTACAGCAAAGCTACCCCCTTTTAAGAAACTTAGTTCAGTTTCTCAAAGAATTAAACATCCAATGCACGATTCGCAAAAATTCTTCTACTTCTAAGGGCTCCGCCCCAGGCCCCCTGTATTTATTTCGTCTTGCAACCCTCCCCTTTTCATAATCCTTCGTGAGGGCATGTATGCTGGTAATATTATATATATATATATATATATATATATATGTATATATATATATATTTATATATATTCATTTGTTGTTTTCAGCTGTACGGAAGCGACCATTACTAGCCTTGCCACCCAAGAAGCGGTTTCTCCGGCGTAAACGAGATCGCGGTCACCTTCGACCTTTTCTGAGCCACAGCAGTTTCACCTGGCGACGTGTTGGCCGGTGTCGTGTTCAGCGTGTGCGTCACAATCTGAGCTATTCAGGCCCCCTTGCTCGAGCCGGATACGTATGCTCATAAACGCTTCAGATTTCAAGTGGTATATAACTAATTCGGAATGGAATGGCTTGAGTGATGTGCGCCGCTCCGTAGCGGAGCTCCAATCTTCGGAGCTTCGGAGCGGGCACTTGCGTTAAATGAATTGTGACTCCTGTGACTAAAAACTTAATTGATTGAGGCTCAAATTAGGTATCGGTACTTTTGACAAATTTGAAATGTTAAAAAATAAAATTTTTAACTTTTTAAGGGGGAGGAAAAAATGTCGAAAATGTTTTGATCCTCCTTGCCCCCCTCCTTAAAAAACTTGAAAATTTTAATATTAATTCTATGACAGATCGATCAGAAGTGTGTTAAAATGAAGTTGAAATGCCATACTAATGAGCGTTTATAATATACACATGTTTCAGGTTGCTTCTGCTGTTGCTGCCTCAGGTGCTCGATCAACTGAACAGTCCTCAACTGAACAGTCCCTTGGCGTGAGTTCTTTTACC
>JASAND010007548.1:0-23964 GCA_030248195.1 Trissonchulus latispiculum | reverse complement strand
TCACTGAAACTGAAACTAGGTTTCAGTTTGTACAGGTTTCAGTTTCAGAATCTGAAACAAACTTTTTGAGAAGAGACCTGAAACTGAAACTGAAACAAACAGTCAGTGGACTTGTCAGTGGACTTGTCCTTCATTCTAGTTTGTGTCCAAGTAGGAATGAAAGTAGCCAGATTTCTGCACCTGTGCTTATTATTTGCGCAGAAATACAACAGACACAAATTCACGCAGCTCTGCCTATTGTCTACTGTCTATTTCCTACTTTTTGGTGCAGCTAACACTTTCACTTGTGAAACATGTCCGCGAGCGAAGGTGTTCAAGCAGATAACTGCTTATTTCCTATTTCCTACTTTTTGCATTCAGGTGCTACTGTAGTTCAGAATTAGATGTCACATGACGCAATAAAACCCAATCGACTGATGCTGCAGCTCCACAGTAGTTATATATATTTCTCAACAATTTGTGAGAATGCTGACTGTGTTTTCAATTTTGGAAGCTAATAGAAAATTGAATTGGTAATAGATGAAACCACATATAAATGAATAATTACAAGGATTTATAAAAATGTTGTACTTTAAATTATTTTGTAAACTCTCCGAACAAGAGTTTTGAAGAAATTGCATTCTTGCATTCCTTCTGGGTAAGATTACACGAGTTTCCTGTGGAAATACTCCACAGGCATCTGTGGTTTTTCACATAGAAGTGGGGCCGGTGTTTAGTGAATGGAATGTTTAGGAATGAACAAAACTTGGCTTACAAAAATAACACTGTCATTTCAATGCCAATTAAAAGCTTTAGCCTAAATGCTAATACAATTAAAAGCACAGAATCGGCGCGAAAACAGGAAAACAAGTGTACATCTTAGATGAAAATCTTCGAGAAATTATGCATCCATGAAACCACGAGTTTTCAATCAGCTTAATTAATCTACAATTAACACAAGAAGAGTAACCTTCAAATAACTTCCTTTCACTACTTTGAGTTAAACCGTGTTCTGATTCAGAATTCTTGCCTTTTAGCGAAACCCCCTACCACATGTGGATAATTTGTTAATAAGTTACAAGCTGAAACTAGGGTAACAGCACTTTGTCCGTTTTAGGAAATCCGTTTTCTGCAATCTGATTGGCTGTCTACTCTGACAATCCCTCCCACAAACGGATTGGGGTAAGAGGGTATTTTGATAACACTACTAGACGGGTGCACTACCGCTTCTGTATTCTGGTCGGAGTACCGTCACAAAATACAACAGGAAGCTAATACTCATCTTCTGATATTTAATAAATATACTCTCTTGAGATGCGACACCTTTTGTTAGTGAGAACTTGACAGCTTTCAGTTGTAATAATTATTCTCAAGCCAAAAATTACAGATCAAACTTATAAGATTTAACCCACTTTCATTCTATGTTGCTAAATAAAAACAGAAATTTGTCGTCGCATTACAGTAGAAAACATTGCTGTTCTCATTAAACAATTTCCTTCCATCCCATTTCCTATAGGCAAAACTTGAACCAAAACATGACCACAAAAATACGTCAGACATGGGGCGCTGCAGTAAAGCATAAAATGGACTAAAAATAAATGATTAAAACGATTTAAATAAAGCTGAACAGCATTACGTATAAAAATAACAACTATACATTTATAACGGCAATATAGTTATCAAAATTCAAATCAAAGAGCTAAATTTCAACTTCAACTATAACTTTCGCTTTACTGGATAAATCAAATTGACGAGTTAAAATTTTTCAAGCTCTTTCTAGTCAAAAATCATTTTTTAGATAAATATAGCCATTTATTAGAAGTAAGTTACAAACTTCGAAAAGCTAACCAGTTACATACCCCACTATGCCCCCCCCCCCAGCAGACTAGAATCAAATAAACATAATATTGATTTGAAGAAAATAAGAGTATTATCACTAAACCAGCACATAAAATAGTAAAAAATATACATAATTTGTTGAATCAAAAATGTGTATTAATGTCTCCCAAACGTTCACAAAATCGCAATGTCTTTGCGACTAAAACTACGTCAGAAGGTTTTGAGTAAAAAATAGAAAAAGACTAACGTACAAAAACAGTTGATCAAAATTAAGCACATACAATTAAAATTCAAAAAGAAGATTCGTTTTCTAAATCACGAAAATTCAACTAGTACACATTTTTATGCCTCTGAAACTGCTGCACAATTTAATATCTTGTCAAAGCAACAAAGTAAAGAAATATATACTAATGAAAAACACACGAAAAAGCAAAAATTACAACAGAAATAAAAGCAATTAACAAAATAGGTGCAAATTATAAGAGATCAAATGTGTAGAGGACAGAATGAACACGAAATGTGCAAAAATGGAAAATGACAATAGCAATAATAGCAAACATATAAAACATGTCAGTACAAAATGTATATCAATTCTATTTAAGACTAATTTTATATAGTATAATTTCTACATACATTCATTCACTAACTATGTTAACAATAATTCTTCATAATGACAAACAAATCAAGAGAAATGCCCTAGGGCCTTTTTATGAAAGAGTTAAGCAGAGCTTAAATGCGTTATGTTTAACTCGAACCTTTTCATAGGAGCTAGAAAAGCGAAAGCCAAAAACCTGACTGCAGTGAAACAAGTTAGAAAAAGAGTTAATTTATTAGTTAACACATGACCTGCTGTACATTTTCCTAAAATGGCCCCTAGAAATAAACTGACACTTTCCCCCACCATAAAAGGCCACCTTCTAGTAAAACTAATATTATTTCTACTGCGAAACTAAGTGGAATTAAACTTTCATAGTTTCTGAATCGTGCAACGGATAATCAAAAACAGGAAGCGTACACGTTAGCAAAAATACAAATAAAAGATAAAATAGCAGCACATATACGTATATATACAAATGATGCGGAATACAAAAAAACACCTGGATAACAAATAAGCGGGGCTTGGCTCAAGCACTGTGACAGTAACAGTAAAAAAAGACTGGAATTCCGTAGAAAAATACAAAAAGTTCACAATAAAGCCAAACAAAAAAGCAAAACTCACATGATTATATCAACAAAGAACCTGAACCAGTTAAAACTACGTAAAATTACAGCAGAAATTAAGACAGTTTTGATACTATAGTATTAATTCGCTACGTTTCCAAAGCAAGCAATGAAAAAATGGGGAAAAATTAAATAAACCATTCCCTCCTGCCCTCAGAATTGGGCATGGCCGTTAGAGGGGCCATATCAGAACCGCCCACGGCACACGATTCCCCGGAGGGACTCAGGGTCAGGGGCTGATTTTCATGAGTCTTATAGACGCCCCCTGGATGATTGTAGACAGCCCGGGCAATATAGAGACCGCACAGGAGCAGAATGAGAATGATGACGGCAGCTGCCACTGAAATAAATAAAATAGACAATAAAATAAAAATAAAAACTGCAAAAAATATAGGTATTTAATCAAAAAATTTAGTCATAAATTTTCAGCTACTTTTCAGAGCCGTCTGAGTGCTTCTAAACGGCAGCCTTCATGTTCAGGGAAGGAACTAATCCTCTGTGCGGCTAGTTCAGCCTTTGTTTAAAAACTAAGCTATGTAATAAATTTATGAATGAAGCTATGAAATGAAATTAATGAAATTTACGACTAGTGAATTTGCTTGCACACATGCGCAAATTAATGAAATGCGCACAACTGACTCCAGTTTCAATTGGAAACGAACCCTCACAAAGATTAAGATGTCGAGAGGGGGAAAACCCTAGGGTTTCGAGAAAGCAGAAAGGGATAGGCGAAACGACGTATAATATAATATAAAGAAACTACCTCCAATTATGGCCGAGTAGTTATTCTGATTGACAGGTCGTATTTGAACAGGTGGAAAGCCATCCTCTGAGCTGGGTACAGCAATGGGGGGCCCAGGATAGGGTGTGGGGGTGTAGGCGTTACAGGTGCTGGGTTGGACTCCTGGACGATGGGATCCCTGGGGTCCCACCCGAACCAGCCCGTTAAGCCCTATCCCACTTTGCCAGAGATCAGAAGTAGAAGACGGGGGTTCGGAAAAGAGAAGCTTAACTGGCCACAGATCGTTGCCGAGTGAAATCCGCGAAAGGCAGCCATTAAAATGGCCGCTGGGCGGGTCTTGCATCAGACCTAAAACAGGCCAAAAACAGATGATAATTTAGGCCTACAAGTATGCAAGTAGCATCAACTGCATCCTATACTTTTAGAAGCTCGTTTTCAAGCAGCTAGTTTAAGGATTTTGGAGAGCTAAAACCAACTATAAATCCTTTTTGGGCACAGGGTTAACAAAATGGTTAAACAACAGTAATTTGCGGCTGCAGGGCTAAACTAGATACATCTTTTACTTTTAGTCTCGTGCAGGAAAAGACACTTTGAAAAAATCAGGTATCACAAAAATTAAAAAACACAGCGACGAACCTTCAGCTCCCAACCTTATTCGGTCAAAAATTGACCAATCTAAATTCAGTGGCACAATTTTGTCAGAAGGGCGATAGCTTCCAACCTAGAAAAGGAAAAATTGTAAGCATGTATGCTTTCCGAAAACATAAAAATAAGCATAAAAAGAATAAAAAAGCATAAAAACATAGGAAAATCAAACCAAACACTTTTAACAAAACAGTCGTTTCCAGAAAGATTTCATCCAGCCGAATTAGCAGTTTCGTGTGTGTGTGGTTATGAAGAGTAGAATGACCGGAAACATTGGCTTTGCTAATTGGGGCTTTTTACTTGGGGGGGGGGGGGGTGGGGGCGCCCCCCTTACTTTTTGGGTTCCCCCCACTCAACCCTTCCCCTCCCCCCCCCCACTTTTTGGGCTTCCCCCCGCTCACCCTAAGGTGACCAGAAACTGCCAAATTTTTAGGATTTTGGTCAAAAGTTTGAAAATTTTTCCGGCTGCTGCCGGAAATTTTTGGTCAAAAATTATCTTTTTTGGTGCTAAAACTTAATTTTTGAGCACTTTTAAGCTTACATAGTTATAGCAGTACATGTGGAGAACAGGCTATTTATACTGTATATTTTTAGCATTTTAGCCCATTTTATGCGCCCCCCCACTTTTGGACCTCCCCCCCCCACTAGTGGGGGGGGGGGGCGTCCCCCCCACTTATTTTGCCTAGAAAAACTCCAGGGAGGTGCCAATTTCGCGAAACAGGACCAAAAACTGGCGGCTATATATTATATTTCAAGCCAAGAACACGACAGCATTACAGTAAACTTACATACCTGTAGACGAACACGATTACTGTCCACTCTTGTTATTCTGACATCCCAAAACTCATCCAAGGTCATGTTTGGCTCAGAGCGAATCTCGTACAGTTCAGAACTGTTCGACGAACGCAAGGACAGTATGAGAAATCCTAAACCAACCACAGCATTTAAACTATTACAAAACATTGAACTACAACATTTAAATACATAAATGTCATTTAACAAAATGTCAAACTGCTAATTGAACCTAATAATTGATGAATGTTCACCCCGAAAAGGGGTGGGTCACTCTCTTGGTGTTGATAACTCAGGTTTAACAATCCAACCACTACAGCGCTTACAATCATAAAAGGTTAACCAGAAAATCACTATTAACACTAAACTGTTCAACACTAAAACCGGCATAAAACTAAACACTAAAGAACTAAACTAAGCTATTAAACTCATGAACGCGCAAACGGCAAACCTACACTAAAAGTTACTAAAACTGTTGCCCTTGTCTGTTATTGTTATTTCATTGCTTGTTTCATTAAACTGAATTAAATTGAATTGAATTGAACTGAAGAGAAAAATGTCCTCACCGTCAGGTGTGAGCGTCAGTTTGAGCTCAAGACTGCCCGGAGATTCCTGAAAGTCACTGGCCCAGGCATGCAGGAGAGTGGCATTCTCTCCCGGCTGCGTGGGGGTCACATTTGACCGAAATCCAAATCGTAGAACGGAACCCTGCACGTGATGATCTCCTCCTGATTCTGTGACATTTTGATCCCCCCTGCCGTAGGAGGACAGCTCCAGATCCAGATAGCTGTTGCCTAGCAGATCCACACCAACCTCTGCAACAAATGCAACAGAGATTTATTAATGATAATTATTAAACACTTTAAATTATAAAATTTGACTAAACTGAAAAAGCAAATTTATCACAAAAATCGGACGACGGTAGGCTGAACGGTATACCGTAAGCGGTTTTACACGATTCCAGGAAAAGGCCACCTCATTTGCAAGCTGATCAAAAATTAACAATTCAACCATTTAAAAATTATAAATCCAGCTAATGCTATGTAAAATTAACTTAAAAATTCGATTCCAGAAAAAACCGCCTAAGTGAGTACAAGAACCAAAAATGCTCCTTCGTCGCATGTAAAATACATATGAGTACTCTCAGGCAGGTTGTACAAAAACGGAAACTAGCCTGTAAAATGCATATGAGTGGCGTTGAGGTTGTAAATTAAGGAAAACAAGTTGCAACGGCTTAACATATGAGCCTGTCCTACAACGAGGCTCATATTGGCGTATGTCAGAATATAATTTGTCGATATTTGACCTTCATATAGCACGTATATAAAGCTTTTCATTACAAAATTGTCCTTCACACATCTTGCCGCTAAGACATTATACTGTGCATACGCATTATACGGCATGCCACTTTGCGCTCTGACTCAGAGCCATGTGGGGAAAGCATTACGTATGTGAGAGTAGTGTGTGTCATAGTGTTCCGAGAATACAGTAGGTGTGTACTGTACTATAGTGCTTCCGGAAATAGTAGGTGCCATGGTGTTTCGGGAAACATCAGCTTGCAGGTACAGTTCAACTTGAGGTGTCGCAGTTCACTTCGTTCTGTCCATTTCTTTCAAGCCACAATGTTAACATGTTATGTCTATTCATTCGTTTTTTCCTTAATATGATGACCTGATGATCTTTAAGAAGGCTGCACTGTGACGCCAATATGAGCCTCGTTGTAGGACAGGCTCATATGTTAAGCCGTTGCAACTTGTTTTCCTTAATTTACAACCTCAACGCCACTCATATGCATTTTACAGGCTAGTTTCCGTTTTTGTACAACCTGCCTGAGAGTACTCATATGTATTTTACATGCGACGAAGGAGCATTTTTGGTTCTTGTTTTCCATTCTTTTACATATGTATGCGCAAAAAAGAACCAACCAACCAACCAAATTTGACCACTTTTGAAAAATTTCATTTTTGACCGAAAATCGCCTAAGTCCCCACCCCACCCCACCACAGCACTCTACAGCCACTTTGAGCATGCAGTTCTATGACAAAAGTCGCTCAGCTCGCTTAGGGCTTTCATTTGGAACCAAATTTGACCACTTTTGAAAAATTTCATTTTTGACCTAAAATCGCCTAAGTCCCCACCCCACCCCACCACAGCACTCTACAGCCACTTTGAGCATGCAGTTCTATGACAAAAGTTGCTCAGCTCGCTTAGGGCTTTCATTTGGAACCAAATTTGACCACTTTTGGAAAATTTCATATTTGACCCAAAATCGCCTACGTCCCCACCCCACCACAGCAGTCTACAGCCACTTTGAGCATGCAATTCTATGACAAAAGTTGGTCAGCGCGCTTAGGGCTTTCAGTTGGTACCAAATTTGACCACTTTTGAAAAATTTCATTTTTGACCGAAAATCGCCTAAGTCCCCACCCCACCCCACCCCAGCACCCTACAACCACTTTGAGCATACAATTCTATGACAAAAGTTGCTCAGCTCACTTAGGGCTTTCATTTGGTACCAAATTTGACCACTTTTGAAAAATTTTATTTTGGACCACCTGACCCCTTACCGACCTGACACCTCAGACGTCAAGTGGAGCCAGCCCAGCAAAATGGGTGCGTTGTACAGCAAAACCGACACCGGAAATGAGCTGGGCGCACCAGAAAACCCCTATAGAGAAAGTTTTGAGAGGCCAAGTAGAGCCTAGTATGGACTTCCAGGAAACGGTTGCCGACATGACCCTCCAGACGGCAAAGTGGAACCAGCCCAGCAAGATGGATAAGTCGGACGGCAAAACGGACACCGGAAATGAGCTGGGCGCACCAGAAAACCCCTATAGAGAAAGTTTTGAGAGGCCAAGTAGAGCCTAGTATGGACCTCCAGGAAACGGTTGCCGACATGACCCTCCAGACGGCAAAGTGGAACCAGCCCAGCAACTTGGGTCAGTCGGGCAGAAAAACTGATATCGGGAATCGATTCTCCGTCCGCAAAAACCTTTGTACACAAGATTTGAGCCTTCCAGGTCGCAAAATAAGCGAAAAAACTAAGTTCAAAGTTGGACCCAAAATTCACCAACTTTGGCAGGCCAGTACCCAAAAATTACGCCCCCGGCAGGAAAATCATATAGCAATTGAACGACCCTGATATGTGTCCTATTTAGCCATATAGGCAGTATTGCCCCATATATAGCCCAGTCTGACTTATTAAGGTGACATTGAAGCATACTTTTTGGCCATTTTAGCGTTTTGACCGACTTTGGCCCCCCGTCAAAAATTTTTTCCGGCTCTGGGAGGCATAAAAACTAGCCTATCGGCTTATTTTTGTTGCGTACTCCAAGAATATATATGGTTTTCATAGGCAAAAATTTTTCTATCTGTTGTTATTAAAGCTACAAAACCCCCTTACCAGACGTCAAAGCGGAGAACCGGAAAAAAAAAAAAAACATCACTCTCGTAAGCGATTTTTGGCGTAACTTTTTAACGGAAAGTGGTACGGGGATGAAACTTCGCACACATACTAAACTCGACACGTACAATTTTTTGCGCACATAATCTGCGCAGGATCTGCGCAGGAATCTGCGCAGCTTCTGCGCAGCCTTGTTTTACACGGTCATTCGACCATTTTCACTCATATTATAGGGGTCGCTACCGCGACCCCTATGATAACAATGCAACCAATCACTAACATTAATCCCAACCGAGGTACAAACCCAAAAAACCCTCAAAAATGTGTAACCACATCACGTGAGTAACGTACCCTCCGTACAGAGCACACCCTGAAAGGGTGTGCGACTACAGTCACAGCGATAGGTATCGTACAGTTCCACACAAACGCCTCCGTTAAAGCAGGGATCTGAGGCACACATCAGCTGCAGGCCATGGGCGATCCCTCCCTCACTGGTGATCACCACATCGGCAAGATCCAATCGCTGATCCTCCACAAACACCGAACGCAGGGCTCCCACAAAGGTAGAGCTGCCTGGCGCCGAAACGTGTCCTAAAAACAGGGATAAAACAAGTGGGACAACTGAAACATAATAATAAACAAGGTTTACAGTAAAGTAAACAAGAGCCGAGGGACAGTAAAAGAGTAGAACGTAGTAAAATAAAAAAAATTGAAAATCGAAAACAACTATTTTACACACCGCACCGTTACCACCATATTACTGCGCACAGAAAATGCTCTATGTGAAACCTCCGTTAAACTCACCAATCAAAACTCGACCATCAAGATCAGGCATCATAATACTGGAGGATACAAAACTATTCTGCGCAAAATTTCCATCCAATTTCAACAAAAGCTCCTGAGGCGACAGCAAAAAATAGACCAAATGCCACTGATTATCATTCAAGGATTGGTCCGTGGAATTTATCCACAGCTGACGCTTCTGTCCGGCAGAAACCACATCGGCACCCAGTTTGCTGCCGTCTACAAACAAAAACAAAAATGCGGAAAATCAAAAAATGTAGACAAAACCCAAAGAAGACAACATTTTCTTCAGGGTGCCCATTATAAACTTAATGGAGATACATCGAACTAAACTGGAATTACAATAGCAAACTTTAGAAATTAATACATGCAAAATATACTTAACAAAATTGCATAAAGGAAAAGCTTGACAACAAAAAATACGAACTACCAGAAGGTGCGTCGATAGTTTCTTTACAATGAAACAATTCATACGTACTCCTGATTTCATAAGCACAGTATAAGTTCATTCCTAGTGTCCACTATGCTCCTACCTTTCACAAATAGGACAATTTCGTCCAAAAATGCCTCCTTTCCAGGCAAAGAGATCAGAACCGTATCCGGGTCAGCGATGCGAAATTCCAGACGAATCTCCAGGATCGGTCGCTTCTCCAGCAGAGACAGTGACAGCTGTGGTTTCTGGCCGCGTCGACGAAACGTTACTGGATCATCAAAAACTAAAAGACGAGTCACGTGAATAAAAGCAATATTGCTTTCAGAAAACAAGACATAACCAGGAAAGACAAAACCGCTGAAAGAGGAAACACAATACCAAACGATCGGGATTTCCATACTTTGGTCTGGTGGCGGGAAGAATAAAAGGCAATTTTATTAGCAGAAAACTGCGCATCAAATCTTTAATTTTAGTGTCCAATGTTGTCCAAATTTAGAAGGGATTTGGAAAATTATCAAAACGCATGCCCCCCCACTCAGGGTATTTTTTAGGGTTTTTTTGGGGGGGGGCTGCCGGGGGGGGGTAGAAAAAATTTTCGGGGGGGGAGATTTTTAGCTAAAATGAGCTAAAAAGTGGTTTTTTTAGCGATTTTACACGTAGAAAAGCAAAAAGTTCTCAAAATGCCAGGATTTAAGCTAAAATAGCCATTTTTACAAAAGTCTCCGGCGACCGGAAAATGTTTGAAATTTTGCCTATTGTTGGCAAAAATTTGGGCCCCCAAAAAATCCCGGGGGGGGGAGCAAAAATCCCGGGAGGGGGCAATTTCGGGGGGAAGGCATTTTCTGGGGGGAAGGTTTATTTCGGGAAGCTCCCGCCCCCCCCGGTGAAAAATATCCTGCCACTCCCTCATCACAAAATCATCTAGGACCTCACAATAAAACTAATTTCCAATAATGAAGTCTACAACCTCAGAGCAGCATAAATCTAGCAAGAACACACGTACCACTGTCTTGACAAATCAGGGGACCAACATGAATGAGTGCCTGATTCTGTTCAAAATCCGTGGCTCCGGCCGAAACACAGTAGACCGGGAGGTGCTCCAGGGCCGTAAGATTTCCCGAATCTTCCGAGTCTAGACCGCTTTCACAGTTACAGCTTCTGACAAAAAACGAAAAAAACGGATAAATCATTAAAACAGATAATTACGGCCACAAGTATTGATGAAGCTGCCATCTGTCCAAACACTACTACAAAAACAGCATACGGGAAACCGCTATCTTCCTTTCAGCATAAAAGAAAATCCCAAAAATTCCAATTTTCAATTGCATCAATCATCAAAGAATGAAGGATCCTTTCTAATGAATACGACATTCTTTTTCCGTTAAAGCAGACAGCGACATTAGGAATGCATAATTAAGCTATCTGCAATATCTAACTTGTCCCGTCCTGGCTTACTTCAACTGGGGGGGGGGGGGCACTAGTCGGAGGAAGGCCACCCTCCCCCCCCCCAAACTCGTGGGCGAGGGTCCCCAAAAAATTTCGACATCCCCTAATGAATTCCAACCTTTCCCGAAAAGCAGAAAGATTTTCAGTCAAATTTTACTCTCAACCTTCCCACTGGCGGATCCAGGATTTCGTGACGGGGGGGGCGGCAAAATTTTTCCAGCGGGGGGTCTGGGGGCGGAGCCCCAGAAATTGAAGAAATTTTTTGTTTTTGCAATAAAATCGGTATTCGGATCATTAATTCTGTTTATACTGAAGAACTGAACAAATTTTTTAAAATTCTTGACATTTTTAGGCAAAAATGGTAACTTTCTCCGAAAAATCGGATGCATTTCAAGCTTTTTCTTTACAAATGAAATAAATATGCGGTTAAAAAATAGAAAATTCGCGCCGAGGGCGCGAAATTTTTTGTGTTTTTGCCCTTTTCCTTTCTCTCCTTAATTTTTCCTACTTTCGAATCCCGACGGGGGGGGGGCGCCGCCCGCCCGCCCGCCCGCCCTCCCTGTATCTGCCCCTGAACCTTCCCCGAAAACCAGAAAGATTTTCAGTCAAATTTTACTGTGTTTACTCTAGATTTTCCAAAATGTTTTAAGATATTTTTGCTATTTTAGCCAAAACACCTAAAATTACTTTGTTTTTAGCGATTTTTAGCAGCTTTTACATACACAAACATAAAATTCTCAAGCAATCTGTCAAAAATGTGCCCCCCCCCACATTTTGGGTGAGCCCACCATCGATGGGGGGGCTTCTTGGAGCCCTCGATATAGCCCATTCCATAAATTTTGACCTAGAAGTAAACCAGCCGTAGCCGTCAGACTAAAAAATCTAAACAGCTACAACTAATAGCCTGAAAAAAGCTTGCGAAACAATGCTCACTTAAGGTGGTGATTCCCTTTGGGTACATATTATTGGTTGACAGTTCAAATCAAGATGAAATTTGATGAAACTTTCCAAAATAAGTACTTTTATCATTCTAACACCCCCCGCGCAATCCCGCTTCAAAACTTCGACGTCTCCGTTCAGGGCGGTTTTTGCCGATTTTTGACACTTAGACAGTAGTCGCATAGCTATAACTATATTCACTCAAAAGATCTTTTTGAGCTCTACATTTTTGCTCTTTGAAGCTCCTTTCCAGCTTTTCTCTATAGTGAGATATAGCTGATTTTCTAATTTTGGGGTTGAAAACTTGTCATTTTGCAGAAATCAAATAATTCGCCATTTCTTGAGCTACGCAAACCGTAAAATTAAACTAAGGGTGTCAATTTGAAGGTCTCGTCGAGGACGATTATTCGTGGCGTTGTAATATTCTAAATGCTATCCCGCCCGTTGCTATCATGAAAAATGTACTTTTTGCAAAAACAAGACTAATTTTTTTCCAGCGATTGTGGAGCATTTACTATGCAAGCCAGAGGGTTGCCACTTACTAGGTGTGTTTTACACAAAAATACCCAGGGACCCTTTTTTACTTGCCCTGATTGCTGCTTTCTAGCTAGTGGTCGCTTGCTAAAGTTGGGAAAAGTCGGCAAAATCCGGTTGCGCATACATTTTAGCTGATTTCTTTATAACGAAGAGAGATTTCATAATTAAAAAAGGGTCCCCAGCTATTTGATAGTGGAATCGAATGATGGGGCCGACGCCTCACGAAAAAATTTACTTTAGTCTGCAAAAAATCTGGAAAATTAAACGACTTCAAAAAATACAGTAAAATAAGTTCGGAGAACTATAGTAGGTTCACTGTATTCATTAGAAAGAGAAAATGTTAAGCTCCATTTCGATATAAAAATGGCTAGTTAACTCCAAGGAATGAATGAGTAATAGGGGTTCAAATTTGATGTCTCCAAAAGGAATCACCACCTTAACTAATCAGCTACAACCCTTCTTAAAACAGGACGTTTGCTAAACGCATTATTTTTCGTTTACTTGTGACAGGCCCCTTCAAAACATCCATCCCCCCTCCCCTTTTCAATGAGAATAGAAAAAGCATCCAAATGTGAACACCCAGAAATCTAGCCAATCATAAAATCACCGACCAGTTTCGACTACCATTGTTTTTCAGGGGATTAATTAACCAGAATCCAACTTTCAAATTAAACAACTCAGTAAAATTTACCCTCCGCCCGTGCAGCTGGCAGAAACACCACAGGTGCACATATCGGACCGGGACGGAGCATCGCCCCAGTTATACATGATGACCTGAGATCGACCAATCCAATAGCCCTGCCTCTGGCCCTCTAAAAGCGCAAAAGGAGAAAAACACAAAAGTCAAAATTAGATGAACAACGGAAACAGAACAGGCTATTATTGTGTAATACAAAAATCATTAATCAATCGCCTCTATCAATTCACCCATTTGTATCAAGAAAATGAGGTAAACGCGGGCTAGCAGGTGGATCCATGAAGGATGATACAAGGCATTAATCATAAAGAAATAATGAAAACCGGCTGCCTGCAGTCACAAGCCTGCTTTGCCTTTGTGACGACTGCAGATAGGCAGTTTTCATTCATTACTTCCTTATCTATTTGTATCTATATATCAATCAATCAATCAATCAATCAATCAAGTTTACCAGCATCATGAAGGAACCGGTTTCCACCACGACACCGATAGGACACAGGCTGGCGACACTGACGCTGAGCCCGCACAAATCGGGACATGGTGAGTCGGCTGGCCGGATAGTCGTAGGTCTGAACACAGGTACTGTGATGTCGGAGGCCACGAATTCGAACAAACTGCTCCTCACCAGAGGAGGCCGCCGGCTTGGGTCGACTCTGATGAATCAGCGTTTCCACAATGAATGCAGACTCTGCTGAAAAAAAGGTTAAATAAGACAACTTAAGCCAAACAAAAACAAACAAACAAACAAACAAAACAAACAAACAAACAAACAAAGAAACAAACATAGTGTGGCCTCTAGGTACTTATTTCTGTAGAAGAAGTGCCCTATAAAAGTTAAAAAAATTAGACAGAGTAAGCAAAAAATTCTTGACACCATTTCTGAAAAAATGTCTACAGGTATTCAAAGGCAGCAAAACTTTGTATTCTTGCTCTGTTGCTGAGAAGCACATTCGTTCAACAGCTATAACCAGTTAAAGAAATGAAAGTTGTACACCGCCAGGCACCCGAAAAATTCGGGTATAGTATAACCAACCATCCCAAATAATTATGACCCTATGCATGGGTGGGCATATACACTATACTGCTAATACGTCCTTGTGTTAAATCTCAAACAAGAAACCACAAAGTCTGTCACAAAACTGTGCCATAAATAAGAATGCAGTGGTATCAAGGCTGGCATTATTAAACTATTTGTTAAAGCTTAAATTATAATCAAAGTACACACAAGTCGTTACTCCCCCCGCCCTCAAATCTAATAGAAACGCCTTACCAGAACTCCCAGAATCACTACGTCTTTGACGACACGTAACCGGAATGGGCGGGTGAAGCCCGGGTCCGTCCAAATCCAGCTGTAGATTTACGGAAATGTCATTCGTGTCCGTACTTCTGCCGAAATTCTCGTCCGACTTATGATAGAAGAAACGGAAATACTGTTGACAGGAGGGTGGCAGGGCGCTAGCGTCAGCGCAAACCACACCGGCATAGGGAGGCGGGCAGTCACAGCGGAAGCCGGCTGACAATGACCCGTCTGGAGTACAGGTGCCCCCGTTTTGACACGGATTAGGATGACACCTGGAGCAAACATACAATGTATACAACAATTTATGTAACTACAACCTATGGATAAATGATTGTCATAAAGTTAGACTAAAGAAACGAAGGGAAGGGCCTGGCTTTTTTTGTCATACAGTTACCTGAAAAACTACACAGGCTGCAGATCGTCATAAAACGAACAGATTTAATTTTCGTTAATTTCGTTGTGATTATGTATCAAAACTTCAGTAAGGAGAGGGGGGCGGATAGGTATGTATCTAAATTTTTTCTCTAAGTTCTATTTTAGCCCTAAAGCACAACATAAAATTAAAATTCTAAAAAACCACAAATATTAATTGACTCCCTCAGCTCTCATAATCAGTTTCAAGATACCCTGGAGAGAGGCAGAAAACGGGATCCACAGGAAGGAATCCCATTCCCCACCAACTCCCCTGAACCAAAAAGGAACACAGGACAATCTCCCAGAAAAAAATTTGATTCTGAAAGGCCATATAAAATAAAACAAACAGAACGATAGCAATTTTAACACATAAAAACGCGTTGAAATGAGGTAGAAAATACAGGCCAGAAACTCTGATAAACTTAAAGATAGGATAGAAAAATGGAATTTTAAAAAAGTAGAAACAAATCTAAAATGAAAATTAAAGAAATGGGAAGAAAGACTGCGTCCTTAATATTCTGGTATCACTTCAAGTTGTCGTTCGCATCATTGGGAGCCAACAAAAATTGTCAGCAATTTCAAAGAAATACAAAATTCTACAAGAAAATAGGGAAAATCTACAATAACACTCTAAATCTTGTTGTTGTTGTTGTTGTGTTGCTTCCGATAAATCTTACTTCGGACTAATGGAACAAGTGCCAAAAATAATCTTTCCCGACTTGGCAGTCCAGGAAGACATGGCCACTGACTCATTGTTGAGGCTGAGATCACGAATACAGCCCACAAAACCTTCACCTAAACAGAAAAGTTTTTCAATTAATCATACTGAAAAATAGAATTTCAATTTCAATTAGTTTAATTTTAAAATTTCAATAACAAACGTTTAACATAGCAGTGTCACTCATTCCGTCCCGATTTGACGACAGAACAAACTCAAATTTAAATTTAAGAAAAAAGAAACACAGAACGATTTATTGTTCCAAAAAGGAAATTTCCTGACATTTTTTCCTATTAAAACTTAAAAACTGAAATATTTCACATTACCTCCCATATAGAGAGACTGGACGGTCACATCATTAAACAGCTGCTGATAGACTGACGGGTCCTGATCATCAACACTGAGAACAACCTGGCTGGAACTGACACTCAGTGACACGCGATGCCACAGGCCATCGCCCAGAGGCACTGAAATGAGAAAAGTAAAGGGTTAGAAAATTTTTTAAGTTAGAAAAGTTTTTACAAGCATGAGCTTGACCAGCAGGACACACTTCTTATTTTAAGGCCATTTTTATTGCAGAGCTTCATGGGGGTTATCCAAAATTTTTTAGACGTTTTGCTGTAAAAATTGACTGACTGACTGAAAATTTACTAAATTTCAGGGAAAATGGAAGATTTCCTGAAAATTTCGTATTTCAAATTTTGGATAAAACAGTGAAATTTGGCAAAAATTTTGGGTTGTGAAACGACGGGGGTCGGAATTGATGGGCGCATTTTGTGAGGGAGAGGGGTATATACCTTCGCAACGGGAATGGGACCACCAACCTTCTCCCCACCCTTGTAAAATAAGCCAGTAGGAAAGCTAACAAAATTAATATAACAGGGAAACCAGAAAATGACACAGTTAAAAAAAATTGAATAGCATACAAACATTAAGAGGTAGCAAGGTTAAGATTTAACAAAACTTGCTACATTTGATAAAGTGTACAAACAACGAAGGTGAAGACAATATCTTTACATTTAGAATTTAAATTTAAAATTTCATTCGAGCTCCACAGAGGGGAAACTTACCTTTCACATTAAAGGGAACAATTCCATTCATTTCACGCCATTTTACAAACACACGACTGGAATCAAAGTCTAGCTGAAAGATTAAAAAGAGAAAAGTATTTAATTTAAAGCTGAAAATACAAAGAATGTAAGCATTTAAACAAAATATTATAATCTTTCAGATTCTATTCCTTCAATTGAAGCTTACGTCAAAAGCTAGAGGTCAGGTAATACTTAACGTAAAATCAATACAAAATTCGCTCTCACAATGTCAATGCATGAGTTTAATATCCCTCAGTTCATCAAAAGTAAAAGAATTGTAATTACTGCAATATGCAAATTAGTTTCTTGCCTGAGCAATTTAGCCTGCTGGAAAATCAGTCTATACGTACTTAGACAGAGCTGCTCTTGCTCTGCTCAATGACAGCAGTAAAACAAATCAACAAATAGACCTGCGCGCATTCCGGCAAGGCTTGCTCAATAATCTTTAATATAAATAAAATAATAAATAATAGACAATAAAGTAATAATAATATAATGAAACAATAAAATAAAAATAAAACAATCTAATCAGCATACCAACAAGGCGTTAGTGCTCAGGAGGGTGCCTTTACGTTGAAACGTTTGCACCTCAAAACTGATCAGACTAAGCGCATCCACAGAGCGTGATATGATAGCGTCCCCGCTTTTCAGGGTCGCACAATCGGGGACCATCTAAACACATAAAAATACACTAGGATAAAATTGAAGAAAATTCAAAATAAATTTTAAAATTAAAAAAACGGTTATCCAACACATGCCTAGACAACCCCCCCCCCGCCCCCCACTTTTCAGACATGCAGCATCACTTTCCCTCAAACATCAAAAGCTTGCAAAGAGCTGGGTCTGCCTGGTTTTAGTCCGAAGTTTTTATCCATATTTTTGCGGAATAATCGTAGACTAAACTATCCAAAGTTTTGAAGTGAAAAGCAATTTTAAAACAGAAATTACAGCTACGCAGCATCAAAAAAATTCAGGCAAACTGGCAAAAAGCTTGTGCCAACTTACACCAGCGGAACACTGTCCTAAATCCGGGCCAAAAAAGCTGGACCGATGCATCAGATCTCGACCATGAAACCAGAGACCACCCAAGCAGCCAGAAAAATTGGACGACTGCTCAAAATAGACTGCCCGACGCTCGTAAGGGACCATCCCAATGTAGACCTGCAAAAAACATCCGAAAATTATTTAATCTTAAATTATCTTCACGTTCGCAACAATTACCATTTTGGATAAATTTCCTCTCGAACAATTGATTTATTACGGTAACTTAATAAATTTTTTAGAAAAGGCTTAGGATAGTGTATTACAGCTTGCTTATGTTTTGCTTTCACATTAAACAAATGCTATAAAAATATGTCTTCAGCATAAACAAATTATTTTCCAGTCTAGTGGAAACGCATAACAAGTGTAAGTCACCGGTGACCTACGTGTTTGAGCAGAAAAATTTATGTAGGTCACCGGTGACCTACTGTGTGTTGAACGTGTTAAATTGTCTAAATTTAATTTTATAATAAGTGCTCTAAGTCTTTAGCAAATCAATAACTCTAATACTTTAACTGCAATAAACAGACATACAACAGAGATAAGTAAGCATGTACAGAATTGTCTATGAGGAGGAGTCGAGTACAAGTAACAAAAAAATAAAATGAAATCTATTGTCGAAAAAATCGACGAATTTTTCTGGCAAACCCCCCCCCAAGGAAAAGTAGCAAAAAAATCAAATCAATGCTATTGTCGAAAAAATCGACGATTTTTTCTGGCAACCTCCCCCCCATCATTCACTTCAGTTCACCTCCTGTTCCAGGTCCAGTTTGGTCCCGATGCCATGGGCATAGCGGTCCGCCATGATCACGTGATCGATCAGAAGCCAGGCATGATTGGACCGCAGCTGCAGCTGAAGGAGATGCCACCGGCCATCGTTCAGGGCCATAGTGGCATTAAATTGACGTAGAAGGGGTCGGTGACCCTCCGCCACGACGCCTAAACGTCAAAATAACAGCAGTATATATATACGGGTCGGGATGGCCGAGTGGTCGCTAAGGCGCTGGTCAGAACATCCGATCTTACGGTCGGTGGTTCGATCCTCTGAGGCCACCAAAGCTTTCTCGACTGTAGCCAACCCAGCTATCCATCCTTTATTGGTCGGTAAATGGGTACCACTACAGTGGACACGAGTATGTGTAGAAGGGCCGCCCCCCCCCCTTCCACGGATGCAGTCATCAGCTGAGGTGACACTCCTGGCTCTACGACTGAGAATCCGGGGATGAGCACCGGCACCCCATGCCCTGTGGCGGGACGGAGATATCTCCTGGGGTAAACCTTTACCTTAGTATACGATATACCTAATGACATACAACATACAGAAAGAATGATAAACCCCACATACAGATGAAGAGTGCAGGAAATGGCATAATATCGTAATATCAACAACAACAGTATTAAAAGATAATATGTGAATTGAAAATCAGTTGTTGTAGTAAAAGTCGCACCAATAAAATAAAACTCAGTACGTGGTAATCCAACCCCACCCCAAAGCTTATCAGGCGCTCTGAAGTTTTGGCTGAGTGATCTGATAGCTCCAATTCTGCCAGGATTTTCAAACAAAAAATTTTGCCAGGATTCCCCCCCCAAAAATGCACAAAATGATGGTGTTGAATGAAACCATAGCCATAATGTTATTAAAAAGACAGCAAAACCAAATCATCAAAATAGCAGCTATACATACCCAGTCCAAAACTGACACAGGGCATACCGCCCTTCAGTTCCAGCACCACGGCATCACCCTGAGTGCCGAAGGTAGACAGAAGGACGCCGTGGGGCGCAGTGGCGCGCAACCAGACGGAGATGATCACATCCCGGGCACTGATAAACCCATCCTGTTCCAGTGGATACAGACCATAGGATTCCCTGCCATCAAAGCCCACCGACTCAGAATCTAGAATAGTCAACAACAAAATCATGGCTGGCATGGCTGGCTTTGGCTTTTTGCTAGGCGAAAATTTCCGGGGGGGGGGGGGCGGAATCGGGTCACCGATTTCTGGGTGGCAAAAATTTTTCGACAAAAAAGCTATTTTTTGATGCTGAGCTAAAACTTGCACTATTTTTAACCTAAAATTCGGCTTAAAATAGCTAAAGTAAATACTGATGAAAGGTCTAAAAACCCGGCGAACCTCGAACGGCGCAATTCATGAAAAATGTACCCTCAAAACCCTATTTTTCCGGGCACTTTTTAGGGATCCTGGGAGGGGTGATTCTTGGGGGGGACCCAAGTCTGGGGGGAGGGGGACCAATCTCCGAGTCATGCCACAATAACAAAATTTTAATGTCGTTGAAATAAATCTTTCTTCATTCTTTCATCAATTTTCATATTTCAACCTGAACTATGTAACTCTGGCATTACACGAAGTCACTTTCCTCAGAGAAAATCAGCACAGTTTCTCAATTTTAATCATTTTAACGAATACACAACATTAGTATTGTAATTCATACATTTTATATACTGGGCTTATTGTAGTTGGAGGGGGGGGGGTCAACAAACGACCGCCGCCCAAAAACAAGTGAGTGTCCGCCATTTGGCACGAAATAATCAGGTAGTGCGCGTCAGCGCACTACCTAGAATAGGGAAAAAAAGGCGTATTGCGGCTTCTTGGAACATAGTTTTCCCTGGTGCCGGCGGAGGAGTTGAGGTAGAGCCTTCATATTGTACCAGTAGAAACCCCTTCACGAGGGGTACATGCTGTGCAAATTTGAGCAAAATCGGCCGAGCCGTTTTTGAGATATGACAGATTCAATTTTTCAATGCACGACTTTCTCTCCATTTTTTTTTCGCCCCCACCCTAGAGGTCGGAGATCTCATATTTTCTATACCATATGGGGTTTTTTTTGAACAACTTTTTCCCCATTTCTGGGGAAATGAGTATGGAGTAGGTAGGACCTCCCCATAGGTCTGTGTACATAGCAGGATTTCGATTTTTTCGGACATAGTTTTTTTTCCAAAATAGTCAATTCGTTTGTCGAGATTCAATTGAGCAGGTCTAGGCCAATGGGTCTGAGGTTCGGCGAGCAGCATGGCCCCATGGCCCTAATTGCCATAGGGTATATGAATTTTCGATCTGGCTTCTGTGGCTTGCTGGCCAGGGGTCGAAACTTAGTGTGTAAAAGGGGGGGTCTGGGCCTATGGACTGTGGAGCCCTACACATAAGAGCTGCTGGGCTGAGGTTTTGTATTCGAATAGGAACCCCTATATGGTGAATCTAAAAGGCCCATTAGTTTCGCTGTAGGACCTATCCATGTGGCTGGGGGGCACCCTGATGGTGCTGGGCCCAACCGTGTCGCAACTCCAACTTTAGCCTCTTATACAGAAAGATCCACAGTGAGCAGATCTTTCTTATTTGGGATTTGGGGTGGGGTGCGGGGGCACTACAGCATAGACTATAGTAGGTTTCGCCCGGACTCCTGTGGCGCCCTGGCCAGGGGTCCGGACCGGGGACCGGGCCCAAAATGGCCAACAATCGATTTTTCCAAAAGTGGCCAAGTTTGGTATCAAATGAAAGCCCTTGGTGAGGCGAACATTTTTTGTCATTGGAGGACCCCTCCAAAGTGGACCCGCCGGCCTGTGGCGCCCTGACCAGGGTCCGGACCGGTCCAAAATGGCCAAAAATCGATTTTTCCAAAAGTGGCCAAGTTTGGTATCAAATGAAAGCCCTTGGTGAGGCGAACATTTTTTGTCATTGGAGGACCCCTCCAAAGTGGACCCAGCGGCCTGTGGCGCCCGGATTTCCCCAAAACCACGCAGCGCGATATCCCCCTCCCCAATGGGCATTCGCCCCCCCCCCCGTCATCATGTTTTCCTGCAACCTTTGTAAAAGTCACTGATGTACACGTATATACGTACGTAAACAATTGCGTTTTTCAAAAATCCCCAACCCAAAGCAGGGCGACGCCCCCTCCCCCCACCCGGTGGGCGTTCGGCCCCCCTCCACGCTGTGTTGCAGAATACTCTGCAAACGTTTTATGATGCAGAAACAATTGCGTTTTTCAAATTTCTCCAACCCCACGCTGCGCGACGCCCCCCCCCCCCGGTGGGCGTTCGGCACCTCGTCGTCATGTCTTCAGGCAAACCTTTGTTAGCAAACCCTTGGTGAGGCGAACATTTTTATCATTGGAAGACCCCTCCAAAGTGGACCCAGCGGCCTGTGGCGCCCTGACCAGGGTCCGGACTGGTCAAAAATCGGTTTTTCAAAAAATTTCCAACTTTGGTATCAAATGAAAGCCCTTGGTGAGACGAACATTTTTTATCATTGGAAGACCCATCCAAAGTGGACCCAGCGGCCTGTGGCGCCCTGACCAGGGTCCGGACTGCTCAAAAATCGGTTTTTCAAAAAATTTCCAACTTTGGTATCAAATGAAAGCCCTTGGTGAGGCGAGCATTTTTGTCATTGCAGGACGCCTCCAAACTGGACCCAGCGGCCTGTGGCGCCCTGGCCAGGGTCCGGGCTGGTCAAAAATCCATTTTTTTAAAAATTTCCAACCTTGGTATCAAATGAAAGCCCTTGGTGAGGCGAACATTTTTTATCATTGGAAGACCCCTCCAAAGTGGACCCAGCGGCCTGTGGCGCCCGGATTTCCCCAAAACCACGCAGCGCGATATCCCCCTCCCCAATGGGCATTCGCCCCCCCCCCCCCGTCATCATGTTTTCCTGCAACCTTTGTAAAAGTCACTGATGTACACGTATATACGTACGTAAACAATTGCGTTTTTCAAAAATCCCCAACCCAAAGCAGGGCGACGCCCCCTCCCCCCACCCGGTGGGCGTTCGGCCCCCCTCCACGCTGTGTTGCAGAATACTCTGCAAACGTTTTATGATGCAGAAACAATTGCGTTTTTCAAATTTCTCCAACCCCACGCTGCGCGACGCCCCCCCCCCCCCGTGGGCGTTCGGCACCTCGTCGTCATGTCTTCAGGCAAACCTTTGTTAAAGTCACTGATGTACACGTACCTACGTAAGCAATGGCATTTTTCAAATATCCCCAACCCTACCAAGGGCGACGCTCCCCCCCATGGGCGTTCTGCCCCCATCCAACCTGTGTTCCAAACTACTCTTTGGAAACATTTTCTGATAAACGTTTTATAATGCAGAAACAATTGCGTCTTTCAAATATCCCCAACCCCACGTAGGGCGTCGCCCCCCCCCCCGGTGGGCGTTCGGCCCCCCTCCACGCTGTGTTACAAAATGCTCTGCAAACGTTTTATGATGCAGAAACAATTGCGTTTTTCAAATTTCCCCAATCCCACGCAGCGCGACGACCCCACCCCCCCCCCGGCGGGCGTTCGGCCCCCTCCAACCTGTGTTCCAAAATACTTTTTTGGAAACGTTTTCTGATAAACGTTTTATGATGCAGAAACAATTGCGTATTTCAAATTTCCCCAAGCCCACGCAGGGCGATGCCCCCCGGTGGGCGTTCGGCCCCTCCACGCTGTGTTAAAAAATACTCTGCAAACGTTTTATGATGCAGAAACAATTGCGTTTTCAAAATTTCTCCAACCCCACGCAGCGCGGGGCTCCCCCCCCCCCCCCGGTGGGCGTTCGGCACCTCGTCGTCATGTCTTCAGGCAAACCTTTGTAAAAGTCACTGACGTATATACACGTACGTACGTAAACAATTGCGTTTTTCAAATATCCCCAACCCCACGCAGGACGACGCCCGCCCCCCCCCCTGATGGGCGTTCGGCCCCCCTCTAGCCTGTGTTCCAAAATATTTTTTTGGAAACGTGATCTGATATACGTTTTATGATGCAGAAACGATTGCGTATTCAAATTTCCCCAAACCCACCCAGCGCGACCCCCCCCTGGTGAGCGTTCGGCACCCCTCCAACCTATACTCTTTGGAAACGTTTTCTGATAAACGTTTTATGATGCAGAAACAATTGCGTATTTCAAATTTCCCCAATCCCACGCTGCGC